>KZ119131.1:0-49304 GCA_002153405.1 Mycosphaerella populi pn0402
CAGACATGTCCTTTGTCTTCTTGTTGATTGTGACCTTGTTGAATCCAAGACCAGTCAGGATAAGGGAGGCACGAGTGTGGAAGGTCGAAGGGTCCATCTTGTCCATACGCTATGTGTGAGGTTAGCTTCCGATCGTTCAGAGTTTGAGAGGGGCAGTCAAGTACTAACGTCGTAAAGGTCCTCCAGGATAGGGCTTTCGGGACCATCGTGTTCCAGAATTTCTTCGGCCTTCTTCTCCATAGACTCAAGCTGGTGTTGGGCCTCGCGAACTACCCACTCGAGAGCACCGAACTCAGTTGGAGGAGCACCCTCGTTCAGCAGGTAGATATCGACGTGCTCAGGAATGGGATATTCACGGGTAGCAATGGACTTGAGGATGGTAGACTTTCCACAGCCGTTTTCACCGAGAAGACCGTATCGACGACCGAAGTTGAGTTCGAGGACGGAATCAGTGATAAGAACTTTGCCGTGGAACACAAGAGAGGCGGAGGTGATCTTGACGTCGCGAGAGGCGGGAAGAGATGAAAGGACACCGGTAGTAACACGGTCAGATAGACCGTGCTTGTCCATCTGTGCGGTGAGCTTCTCAACTTCCTTCATCTTCTCGTCGGTGGTGGCGGGCTGTTCAGACGCATCGCCCTCGGCGGCAGGGTCCTCAGCATTCTTGCCCTTCTTAGCGCCTTTCTTGTCGCCAGTCTCGGCGCGCTTGGCCATACGAGCGGCCTTCGAAGCAGAAACCATTGTGACTATGAAGATGGTATTTGATGGGAAATGGGTGGAAGGAGAGGGGGGGGGGAGAGTAGAAGGGATAAGACCCGCAACAAACGAGGAAGAGTTTGAAGCAAAAAAAGATTGAGTGGGGCGTAGGTAGCGGGGCGGGTAGAGGGGCGCTCAGAGAGGTGGGGGAGCGATAAAATATCTTCTAGAAAGAAGCCCTTGATCCTCGATGGAGAATTAGGACCTTGATACCTCGCAGATGAAGAGGAAGAGAAGTAGGGCCTTGTCAAATTTCGGGCACAAACTCTTTTAGACGTGCGAGGGCCTGGGGATAAAAAAATCACACAAGCGGTGGAGCCACAATCAATGCTCATTGGGGAGCGACGTCACCGCATCCCAGTGGCAAATTCTAGACACCTTAGACACCTCGACACCTTATATCTGAGGCCACAGCGATAGCAGAGATAACAATAACAAGAAATTGCTCGTCTATGATTGGATCTGGCTGGCTCTAGGCTATCTTATCATCCCTTGACACCCTAACACGTCTTTTTTTCCCTTATAAACGTTGACTGATCGTCCGGAGCACTTCTCTTTCTGTTTCTGTCAGGAACAACCCATCGGGTACCTTGAAATCCCCTCGTTCTATCACAAGCCGCTGTGGCGTCTCGGACGAGCTATCATCATAATGGCTAGGGAAGCTGTGTTGTTCCTTCTCATGCGTCTCCTCGTCCCTATGTCGGGATCGCGATAGAGAACTTGGTGTCCACCAGTACAGAGGGAAACGCCGTTGGATATTGTTGATGATCAAGGCAGCTGTTTGCATCAAGGCGACTCCCAGAAGCATTACTGGAAACAGGAACCAGCCTAATCCCTTAGTTTCAGGGTCTGTGACGGCAAGCAGCGCTGTTGCGCCAGCTGGAGGGTGCACGGTTTTGGTTAAAAACATAAGTACCGTGGCAAGACCGCACGCCAGAGCGCCCCCCAGGTATTCATAGTTCTCAGCGCTGGCATTCAAGCCGAGCAGCTTAGAGATTCCAACCCCGATCAAACAGGCAATCATTTGACCGAAGAAGGCATTTCGAGGTTGTGCCAGAGGCGACTCGATTGTACAGAACTCAAGTACTGCAGCGGCACCCTGTGAGCATGGGCAGTAATCAGTACATATATATCCAGCGGGTATTACCATCGATGCAACTTGTTCATTTATCACTCACAAAACTGCCTACTATGGGCGGGGCACCTCGAGCTCTGAACGAGGGCACATGCAGCGAAACAGAAGACACTAGAGCTACACCGCAGAATGCTCCCACCAAAGACCAAAAAGCAATGATGATATTGCCAAGCGCCCTGGGTGACTCTTTTCTATACCCAAGGAAATGTGCCACGGGCGCAGGGACAGCGTGCCATCGAGGAGCCGGTACTATTAAATTGAGGAATCTGTCAATGTCGAGGTCCCAGGTACTAGTCCGGGCAAGCCACCCAGCCTCCCTCGAGGATTTGGCCATGATACAGGCTAGCAGTTGGCGAAGGACAGAGGTCTGTACCCGTCTCTGCGTACAACTGGATCAGTCGTGTTCAGTTCTCAGGTTGCGGCACCCTGGCATCGACAATATCTCAAAACAACACAAGACCGCCATTGTGGGAGTTAAGACTCTTATGGGGGAGTCTTGCGTCAATCTGTATCCTTTCTCCGCGGACCTTTCGGCGCACGGGAGATGACTTGATCTGCTCTTTGCACGTTCCACTCCGTTTCTTCTTCTGCTCCAACACGACTGACATCAAGACCTTCCAATCACAGCATTTGGGTTTGCTAATAGAAATCATTTTGGGACTAGCGGCATGAAGTCATGTGACTCCCAGGGGTTTAGTCCACAGCACCAATAGTCTGGTGCTGGTCTGAAGTATATGGAAATAGTCCTGGAGAGCTTTATATTCAACAGAGTTTATCATTTGACCGCCTCTAGGGCTACTATCTAATATTATTAGAGCATCAAAAATCCGAATAGTACCACTGATATAAGCCCAGCTATTCCGTAAATAGGGCAAAAGTCATGAGAAAACAAACAAAACTGTGGGACTTATATGGCGACACCTGATGACCTATAACAGCGCAACATATAAAGCGACAGTTCAAACAACACTTGAGCCTTGTGAAACTACTTGCATTACAATTTGCAGATAATTATCGCGGGCATCTTGTGGAGAGGCGTACAATATTGCTGGATATATGAAATAAGAAGTGTGTATCGGAAGTCGAGAATCCTCACTAGTACTGGGTAGCCAGATAAATACCCCGTAATCATTAATTCTGAATGAATGATCCAAAGATATATTGATAAAATAATTAGGTGTGGAATTTAATACCTGATATACCTAGTGTAGTGGGGATTTCGTCTGCATTTATCCTGAGTGTATTGGTCATCCGTGCAGTGACATGGAAATAGGGGCAATAGCTAGCGCCAGGAATTCAACAACGCGCTCAACCCCAGAAAAGTTGCCGTTCGTCAGGTTCAGTATTATCGTCTACGATATGGGAGTTTAGGTGGTCTTGCAGACACGCTATGACCTCGGCTGTGGTGTGTGCTTGGTCTCTTCCATTCGTCTCTTCGACTCGGTCTCCTGACGAGACTACGCTACGTCACTATCTCTGTTTCAATAGGTAGGTGATTTGGTATATAATAGTCACGAGGCATTTGCATGATTATATTCCTAAAGTTATTTCGCAAATAAATATAGGGAAAACTTCAATCTTCGCGGCGGAAAAATGAGAGAAACTAGTGTGGAGGAGCGGAGTAACTATTCTGGCTCAAAGAGATGAAGTGTTATATCCATTGGTTAAAAATTTGTTATAAAAATTGAAGACTGTCATATTGATCATGAAATAACTGGCCATATCAAAAAGGCGACCCATTGCTCTTTCTTGCTCAGCTTCATTGCCCCTGGACCTTGTACGCAGTTCCCATTGTAATACCCATCAATTCGCTAGATCATTGTTGCGGCTGTTCATTTGATCAAATTGCTCAAGCCAGAACATCGTCAGAATCATCATCGACATTTCCACCGGCGGCGGCGTTATTGTTATCGGATTCCTTCTTGACGGACTATATCCAATTCCAACGTTAGCGCGTTACAACCAAAGAACCGTTTCACTGACCTTCTTAGTCGCCTTGCCCTTCTTGGGGGTAGCGTCCTTGTCAGAAGCCTTTCGAGTCTCGAGATAAGCCTCATCAAAGTGGAGAGGGTCCTTTTCAGGATCAAAGCCGCGCTCCACAATACGTCGGTAGATGTCGTGAATAGTCCGAAGGGGAATGTTCATGCGTTTGGAAATCTCTTGGAAAGACATACCACCGGTACGCAATCCAATGAGGAAGGCATAGGTGGTTGGGGAATACTTTGCCATTGTTGCTCGATGGTGGCAGCAAACAAGCGGGGCAAAGATACGTGGATGGTCTGGTAGGGTCGAGTTGATAAAGTGATGGAACGGATGGACGCGCCTGCAATGAGGGAATATACACCTAGGTACGACAAGGCAACAATCCACCTCGCCAAACCACGGCTACACGTGGGTAAACATCCACCTGGGCAGGTGCCAGCAAAATGGAGATAGTGTAATATGTGCGTCGCTGAAGCATACAGTCGTGCCCAGGCGCATGCTTCACGGTATGCCTATCTAGGAATCAATGGGATGTTATAGAATAGTTCCACGGATATGGGGCTCATTTACTGCTGCTTAGATACTACTGGCTCGAGCATCCATGAATTTGTTTTCTATTTGCATCCATAACCAGAAATATTAAATTACCCTTTCTAGCGTGGTATGCACTGCATTCCCTCTTGGGGGAAAAGTGGACAATATAGAAAGCAATGGGAACAAGATCATTTAACTGACCTTTCGTATCACAACTACATGTCAATGGCCATTCGCGCATTTCCACGGTGGATTTCTTGACATATTTTCTAAAAAGGCTCCGTTAATCATAGGAGCCATATTATAGTGGATAACTTATGCATGTTTTCGGATTTTTGAAGAGCACTCGGTTTTGAATCATAGGGATAGTAAATGAGTGGAATACATAATCATAGAGAAGTTGTTGTGTCTAGAAAACTAGATCATGCCATCCTATCGTTCAAGATTGTCCTCATATCTGTCAAGTATCGTAGTTCATTCATGCCCACTTTGCTCGCCTCATTTGGTGCACAGCTACCCCGACTCTCCTGCCTAAAATAGCCTCCTTCTATTCATGATTCCGTAGGCACAAAATGGGTGCAGTAGTCTCAAACAGGACTGTTCCTAATTTTCGCCGTCATCCGACCCAGAGGACTTGCAATCAACGAAAGGGTCGTCATTTTGAGCACCATCGTCAGCCGCCTCGGATTCTGCAGGCTATAAATACGTATAAGTATGTGTTTTACCAAGTCGTGCTTTTGAACTTGCCTTCTTCGAGACTGCCTTCCTTTTCTTGCTCGGGGCGTTATCAATCGCGGAGCCCTTGGTAGGACTGAGAGCAGTTTCGAGCTTAGAAACGTCGGCGACAAGCTGCACATCGTCGATGACGAATCCGTTATCTTTCGCTTGAGTCCACAATTTCTTGACGGTTGATAGCGAGACTCCGGTGAGAGCAACGATTTGGGGGTTTGCCATGCCGGCTGCCCTCAGCCCCAGCACGAAGCTGCGCATAGGAGGCTCAATTTTCTTGATGACCATGATGAGTTGAGGTATGGGTGGAAAAATGGGTGAAAAAAAGGTAGTGGTATTGGTTGGAGAAGGATTGTTGGGGGTTGAAGAAAAGAATATTAAGAAAAGTTGGGATGTGGATTGAGAATAATGGGCTGCCAATGAAAGTTTCTTAGCTGACCTTCTTTATATTCCTCTTCACATACTTAGGTCAATTTGAACGTACCTACTAATCTATATTCCTGTGCATGTTCGAAAAATATGACTCAGTATGTACATTTGAGAAAGTATAGTATTGAGATCGCGGAGATTTCCGCTCTAGCTGGTTATTTGGACTTTCTAGCCAGCTGTCCCCCTTCTTCTTTTAGCATATATCTCGAGATGCCATTCAGTCGTTATCATTCATTCATTTTGCCTCTAATATTTCCCCATGGAGCCTTCATCATATAGACGGTATTCTTTTGTAGGAGACCTCGGGATGTTTTATCTCGTAATGGTAATTTACCTCACGCAGAAAATACACGGCTGCTGGCGAGCTACTAGATTCTTTGTACGAAGGTGGAAGTTTTGAATTACTAAAAAAGCATTGCAAGTCAAAATGGTATCATGAAAGGATTTGGACCACGAACAAAAGGTCCCCACCAGATATTTCCCCATGATTACCGCCCAAAAGAGTAATCTCCTTAGCCAAATCGGCATTTATATAAACATAAGAATCAAAGACCACCCACATGCCGGCCGGAGACCTCATCCCAAACCCGAAGTGGTAATCCAACAGACCACGCTCGAGGATACTCCATCCCCCATTTAGCCATAAGATTCCTCAAATCAGCCTCGGTCCCCGGGACAATATTCACAAATATCCTGTCTCCGTGCGAACTGGGCTCTGAATGGACAGCGCCTTCCTCCTCGCCCACACGGAAGAAAACACACTCGCCATGTCGTGCCTGCACGATCCCATGACGCGCCAATTCAACCGCAAGCCGGGCTCTAACTGACTCTGATGCTGTGGCACAGCCCGCGCACCGCACTGATGCGCATATGTGGCTAGAATTCTCCTCTCGGACGGTTCGTTTTACGTTTCGCTGGACGTGGCGGGCTACGGCGCCTGTTTCTGGGCCAATGAATAATGTGCCGGGGCCGAGGAGCGTGGTGGTAAGTTTCCAGTTTGTGGGGTTGGAGCTTGTGGTTGTTATTTGAGCTGGTAGGAGAGGTGGCTCGTCTAAGGATGGTGCATCCCTGCTCTTCTTCTTGACATGGGTGGTTGTTGCTCGCCGGGCTTGGGTGATAGCATTTCTGATGGAAGAGTGGCGCCGGTGACCTTTATTTCTGGGCGGCCGTGGGGAGAAGAATAGGTCATCTGTATGCCATCGAGGGATATCGAATTCTGACGAGCCTGTAGATGCGCGGATCGTGACCCAATAATGTGATATGGCGTTTAATGCTAGGATATCATGTGCGAAGCCGAGGAATGTAAGAAGCGATGGCAGCAAAGATCCATTAATAGTATTGTCATTCCATGTTTGAAAAGACAAAGGTAATGTGTTGGGATCCAGGTTTAGCAAGGGGCCGCAGTATGTCCAGGATGATGACCGTTTGAGACTGATCGGATTCTCTATCGGCCATGTAGGTTTCTCGTCCAGGCTGGAGCAGTTTGGCTTATAGGGCAAGAGCTTGAAGTCTGGGAACGATTTGGTATCCATTATCAAGCTCTGGAAAACGTGAACTCCTGCACATAGACCGGTAGTCCCGAATGGACAATGTTTTGGGCCAAACCCGCGATTTGCCGGGCATATATAATTAGCTTGCTCTGCGGCTCGTGGTTGTCTAGCGGTCAGCAAAAGTACCGAGTAAGCCGCCAAGAACCCTGGACTCCCTGACAGAAGCTCAGACTAAACTCCTGCATCCACGATGTTTGAGCTGCAGGCTAACCAGAAAACGTGATGAGCCACGTTTTCCACAAGCCCGTGCGCTCCAGCTGGTGGGTATCATCACCAGTCATGAACAGGTTGACAAGCCAAATAGGGGGCGCCTTGTGCCAGGTTGACTGATGTGGAATAGCGTGATCCCAACCCTCCACGGGATGGGACTCGCATGTCGTAGAACTCCCGCATCGTATTCGCAACACGATTGAGAAGTGGAGGAGACAAGCGGTGCCAACGGCCCCCATCATCCTGGCCGATCTGCGGCTTGGAGCCATTTAGAAGGACCTGTACAAAAGCCACCGATTCTCCAGCTTGCTTGGGCTTGCATTTGCTTTGTTATAGATGTGTGAATAGGTCTAGCGTAGAAGGCGTTCAAACTCCTGGGGTGGTTTCATGCATTTAACCCTGCAGGGCCGGTGTTTCAGCATATGATGCTGCATAGTCAGGCCGCCGTGTCTGCCGCGCTATATGATGCCTCGGAAAGCAATGTTGGGCATAAATGTATATGGATGGGGGGTGGATAAGAAGCGTGAGGAGGAGCCGTACCCCGTATCAAAATGCAAAAACCGGGTGGCTACGGAGCTTATCCAAGTGCTCATTTGAAACGGACTACAATGACTCAACGAACCGAACGCATTTTCTCCCTAAATCCTGTTGGATCGAAATACCTATTCGCAAAATCTATGCATATCTTACTTTATTTGGTATTGAAGTCGAGGTCCTGGCTCCAGGCCCAAGTTCGAGACAGCCACCGTGGCTTCCGATTGGGTTCGCTTATGATCCCTCATGTGCTCATCTTTTACATTATTTTTTATAGATATTTCGTGTGTTGCTTCTTCGTGCGTTCTGGCGGGGACAGGATTAATTTCCCCCCACATGGAAACCCGCCATATCCTAGCGCCGATATATCCGGGAATGTTATAGCAGGTATGCCTGGCCTGACCACAAGAGGGGCCAAAACCACGTGGAAACAACTTTGTTTGAAGGATCCATTCTATTCTGACCTTCTTTCGCTAATCGTATTAAGTTTTCTCGTATACATTCTTAGATCTGCACATCCAGGGTGCGGCCAGTCTGGGAGCTCTCGACCACCAACTCGATAATGCGGATGACCTTGGCAGCTTCCGCACCACTGGCAGGCAAATCACCCTCGCCGCCAAGGGCGCGCACAAACTTGCGATAGTACTCGGTGTATGTTGGGGGCTCCACAGTGGGAACAACTTCCCTGACAGGCTTGCCATCCTGAATGGTGGTCAGAGTTCCTAGAGGAGATATTATTAGTAACGAATGCTGACCAGGCATCTGATACTTGTGCTTACCATAGCGCTCCTTGGGCTCGCGGCCGTAGCCACTATCTTCGGGTCTGAGACCTTCCTTGAGTTGATCTTCTTGGATATCAAGATGGAACTGAGCACTTCAAGTTAGTATGCTTTGAATTCTGCTTTCGGGCAATATGATGTCATCAGCTCACCTTCTTGAAACTGCCCTTGTCACCACGAACCCAGAAGCGAAGCTGGTCCTCTTCAGGACTAACTACAGTGGCCTTGGCAGTAGCCAGGGTGCCATTGGCATAGTGGAACAGGACAGTGAATGAGTCCTCGTATCCAGAGGCATTACCACCGCGAGCCGATCCAGTGAAGCCGGTGACGCGCTGAGGCAATCCAAGCAAATGCACTGTCTGATCTAACAAATGGGTTCCGAGGTCATAGATGGCAGCACCACCGGGGATGGGTGAGTTCTTCCACTTGTGAGCGTCTGCTGCAGGTTCTTGGGGACGGTGGCGGTCGAAATGTGTTTCGAATTCAGAGATACGACCAAGCGATCCGTTCTTGACAAGCTTAGACAGGGTAACGTAGTCGGCATCCCAGCGGCGATCTGTTGAAACATTGCGTTAGAGCCTTCTGGGGAAAGACCTTCAAGACAATCAAACTCACTTTGGTACACGGCAAGGAGCTTGTTATGCTTCTGAGCGATAGCAACAAGGTCGTTTGCTTCTTTGGAGGTGGGTGTGAATGGCTTCTCGCAAATGACTAGTGACTGTCAGCTAGATGGACCATGCAATTGAAGACTTATGCAACCTACCGTGCTTTCCAGCTTCCAGAGCTAGTTTGGTGAGTGCGAAATGGGAGTCTGGGGCGGTGGTGATGATAACAATGTCGACAGCAGCATCCTGAACGAGCTCGTCGGCGGTGCGGTAAGACTTGATACCGGGGTGGTCCTTTGCGGCATCATCCTCAGGCTTGGGAGTCCGCTGAACGACCGCATGCAGCTTGAGTTCAGGGATCTCTGCGACGAAGGGGATATGGAAGATCTTTGCGCTGAAGCCGTAGCCAACTACACCGACGTTGTAAGTCTTGGAAGCCATGATGGTCGAGCAATTTACAGGAAATGATATTTTTCCAAAGGGGCACAGGAGAAATTTATAGCTGAAGATTGCCTCCCTGGGGAATGACAGAAGGTCCTAGCGATAGCAACCTTTGGGAACCATGGACGTGGCGGGGCAAATTGGCCGCAGTGGGGAAGGTCAATTGCCGCACTTCGGCCACCACACCGAACTAGAAATATAGCCCGTTATTGCGCATGCTACAATATTCTTGTTGTCTAGCGAATATGCCGTGTGGTCATGGATTGATAAGCATTTATGTATGACTGAAGAGCAAGTGTCAAGTAGCTGACGCCACTGAAGGCCCATGGTCTCCATAACCCCTCTACTCTTCCTGCACTCCCACGCATCGGGTTACCTCAATGGCATCCTGTAAATGACCAATTAGCGAAGGATGCATGGATATTATACGCTAATGATGTAAAATGACTCACTTTAATACCTTGTGGCTGCCGAAGGTCGCTTTTGTACACGAGGTTAGGGTTGCCAACCGTCTCAAGGAACGGCACGTCTCCTTTCTCCATGAATGAAGCAGCGGTCCCCTCCCTGATGCCCTCAGTATTGTAGCCTTTGATGGGGCCCTTCTTCGCAGCCTCTCGTTTCTGTTCCACGGTGCTACGGACATGCTCCAAGTATGGGGGATTCCCAGGGAAGAGCACATTGTCCGCTGCTAAGACAGAGCCCGGAACAATCAGTCCGTGATGCTCCAACTGTTTCAGATCAGTTGTATAAGCGGGCTTATAGTGGTCAAGGAACAGAAGCTCGATTTTTTTCACGTCTCCCGTCTCATAAAGCTTGTTGAGAGTGACGTCGCTTCGACCGAGCAATATATGCACGAAATCACCAAGGCCAGCCAGATCGATCAATTGCTTAGCAACGTTTGCCCATTCGGCGTTCAGCTCGAGACTCAGGTAGCGTTTTCCTCCATTCCGGCGCACGGCGTCACCGAAAAGGATTGCAGAGTAGCCGACGAAGCAGCCCAGTTCAATCATAGTCTCAGGCTTCAGTTCATCAATAAGTTCAGTGACGATCTTACCCTTTTCGACGCCGACGGTCATCATGCGTTCGTCCTTACTGAACTCGTCAATTAGATCGAGTACTTTCTGTGGGTGACCACGAATTTCCTCGAGATTATCAAGACCTAGGATCCATTTAAGTAGCCGTTCGGTGCGATCACCTTCGTGCTATTACATGAGTTTAGTTATTGTAGTTTCAAAATTAATAGTGCGCAAGGGGGGTAAAGAAACTGACAGAAGGCTCCCCAGGACGGGCATGACGAGCGGGTGGGTTGGAAGGAGCAGCAGCCATTTCGAATAAACGACAATGATCAGCTCGATAGTGATTTGGGAGGAATACTATTAGCCGGCGGGATAGAGAGAGTAAATCGATGGCTCAAATCGCAGATGGTAATTTGCTGAACTTAAATATCCATGAATATGGCAGGCAGAATTCGGCCTCAGCAGCGGTTCAAAATTTGTAGGAAACGTTCCGCTGGGGCCTTAAATGATCAGCAAAGCCGAGTAGTCAGGACGTTGAACTGAACTTGGAAGATATGGAGTTATGATTGGCGCTGGGCGATGGATGGAGACCAGCGCTTGGGGGATTCAGGAAATGAAGACCGATGCTTTTTAACTCCGATCGGGATCAGATAAAAGCAACAAGACCGAGCAAAATGGCCGGTGTTAGCTCGGTGTTATATGGTACATTATAACCCTCGGCGATAACCAGTAGATCGTGTGCCAAGGCCTTTATAAGTTTAGTGCGATAAGATCGATAGTGCTCTGCCTGCACCTAGCTCAATTGTGGTCTAGGGTATGTTTGGAGATTTTTAGTATACGTTCTTAACAAGAGGCGATATTGTCGAATGGCTTATTTAATTCGTCCTTAAGGTTACGTAAAAAATAAACTTAAAAATAAAAAATAAAAAATAAAAAATCATAGCTCCGGATATATGAGTGTAGCATACGGAGTAAACGTTATTCCAAGGTTGGATCGCGATTGGGGTTACAAGGTCGATCTGGGCCGGTGGCAGGTGGGTCTGTCTGGGTTACACCTTCCTTGCCGCTGCCTCCATTCCGGGTTTCCCAGGTTGCCTCGTCAGCTGGATCAGACTTGGTTCTGGACCTGCTCCAGCGCTCCCTTTTTTGCTCTACCAAACGCTTCAATGGCGGCGCAGGGACTCTGGTCTAAGTTCCTGCCAATGGAGTCCATCCCGGCATGGACCTCGGCTGAAGTTCTCTCCAGGACATTCTGGCACCTGTTCCGCGTTGCTGCCTCATTTGCTCTGCTGTTTGTCGACAACACCGTTCTGCTGGCGTCCTTGCTACTTATACGACTGCGATCGGTAGCTTCCAGTCGCCGAAGATCCAATTTCCAAGATGTACATTTCTACCCCAAGACGGTGCTCATCACCGGGATCGGCTCCCCGCACGCGCTGGTGCTGGCACGAGCTTGGGCTGCTAAGGGCCACCGAGTGGTGGGTGCGGATGTTTCCGATCTGGATATCCCTGTGAGATCGGGCGGGGGCATGTCGAATACCCTCGTGGCGTTCTATAGAGTCCCAAAAGACCACTACATCTCCCGAGTCCTAGACATTGTACAACGCGAAAAGATCGATATTTGGATTCCATGTTCGCCCAAAGCGACAGCTATTGAAGATGGCCTTGCGCGCCAGGTGATTGAGAGTCGAACAAGTTGCAGATGTATAGCGTTTGAAAGAGAACTCGCGGCTTGTTTCGAGAATCCCATCACCTTCCGGGAGTACCTGACCGAAAAGAACCTGCCTGTGGTCGAGTATCACCAGGTTCAGTCCCGCGACTCCATTCATAGAATTCTGAATCGATCTCCGACAAAATCATACCGAATGCGTCGCTTCAGTCCTAGTGCGAACGCAAATGACGTCCCGGTCACTCTGCCCAAACGCACTCTGAGCAGGACATACTCTGAGGTCAGCGAGATACAGATCTCCAAGGATTTACCATGGGTTCTCCAACAGCAAACTCGTCTTGGCGAATTCTTCGCAGATGTCTTATTCGTCCGAGGGCATGTGCACGCCATCAAAGTTCGCCTATCTGAAGCTCGCCTCCCACATTGGGGAGCTTCACGGCTTGACGAGGGCATGGCGACTGCTGTGCATCGACTTATGCAAAAGGCCGCCGAGAAGATAGGGCGACAAATGACAGGCCATTTATCTGTTCGCTTACTGGTAGATGAGGAATTCGATTCATCGTCCGTTCGGCATACCATCCATATTGCGGATTGTATTCCCGGTGCTGTGGCTGTGGAGAACCTCCTCAAAGATGCACGGAGCCCAGTAAGCGGTTATCTGACAGTTCTATCCCCCGATTTTCTTGATACTGGTTCATGGGATGTGACAGCGACATTGGCTCCAAGTCCCCAGTCTCGGCCAACCATTATCGACCGTGAAATATTTGGTCTTGTCATTCCAAGGTTTTTATCCGCGACGTTTGTGAGACGAGCACTCGCCCTGCTGGAGACAGAGCTATATCCCTTTCTCTTCTGGAAGGACGCGCAGTTTTCCTCCTATGATCCACTCCCTTGGTGGTGGCACACGCATGTATATCAGCCCCTGCGGGAGGTTTGGATGCTCATGAAGCAGACCCGAGAAGCTGGCTTGAAGAAACCCGCCCGCCAATGAAGGCACCTAACATGAATTACGAGTATACGATTAATGATTTCTGAAATGATTTCGGGTTATTCCTTTGGCACCTTACAAAGTTTCTTGGCGCACATAGCACATCGCGAAAAAAAGGAGAAATTTCATTGAGAACCGCTTACGTACGATTGTCGGGGCCCCAGACGCGAATCCTGCGGACGGTGTGTTTCTTGGCAATCCCCTGCTTGACGCATTGTAGTACATATGCCACTTGCCATATTGCTTGCATCCCTCCAAGTAGCTGTGATGTCAATTCAAAGTACGCGTATACTCCTGGGCACGTATTCGATACTCGATTTGGTGAAGTCTGGCCAATCTGTGGCGGCTCCACCAGTCGTGGCTGAAGCGCCCGAAATAGAACCACACGGGCTGTCGCCTGGGAGATCATCGACTTACGACCAGGCAGAATAAAGACCACCTTCTCCTTGATTCTACTTAACGATTGAACAATCGAAACACTGAACACCTTCATTCAACTGAATCCAAACTAGCAAACCTCGATTATTGAGCTTATCTGGGGTTTGTTTACCTGCTTGACTACGACCGTTTAGCCTATTTGGACTGTTTAGGCCTCCCCACTGGAGGCTGACGTCGCAGCCAAGAAAAACTGCGCGTTTCCCGGACATCGACTTTGACCCGAGTCGACCTAAGTCGCCTTTCACTTTTTGTCCGACATTCTTTCTGGTGGAGGCCTCTGTCAATCGCCCATTCCTGGCAACCTTGACTCTTATTCCCCGTGACCTTCCGAAGGGTTGATCCCACCCTTGCAGTCTCCAAAACACTTCAAACATGCGCGTGCCACGGCTATCTGGTGGTAACTTGGGGAGGACGAAGAACATTATCCATTTCGTACAGGCGTTCATTATCTTCATTGCATGGGCTTTAACTATCGCCATCTGGACCAAAGGCGATGGCATCGACGGCCGGACAGTATGGTACTGGGTGCTGGTAAGCTTCCCTTGTTAACTAACCCCTGCGACTGCAAGACTTGGCCTAGTCTGGGTCGCTACTTTCGCGAACCAAAGACCTCCTGCCGCTAACACATGTCGGTAGTGCTGGGTCAGTATTCCAGGATTGATTTACCTCGCCGCAGTGCCCATGTGGCCTCGAGCCCGCCGATTCGGAAATGTCTACGCCTTCGCTAGCGTCGATATCCTATACGCCGTTTTCTGGTTCAGCGCTTGGGTCTGTTTAGCTTCATACGTTGCTCAGGGCAAGTCTCTTGGAAAGTCGACGAGCGATGACAAGGACAAGTCCACAAAAACTACTCGCAGAGCGGACACGACCAGTGGCGATAAGAAAACCACGAGTGCAGCATCTGGCTGTGATAATTGGCACTATGGTAACGCTACCAAGTGTGAGCTAAGCACAGCAACCACAATCATCGGGGTGGTCATTTTGTAAGTACCTCGCTGCGGGCCCATCCGACCACGTTCTAACAACATAAATCCAGCCTCCTCTTCGCCGTGACTGCATGGATGTCCATCCGCAATGTGATGCACTTCCGCCGCACTGGTACCCTCCCCGATGCCGTTTCAGACCCAACCTTCGCCGCCCAGAGCAAGGCCGCTTTCTCCTCCAACCCAGCCCACGATTTCGAGGAGGATGAGGAAGACTTCCGTTCCGGCCGCGCCGGCATGGGCTCATCCATAAATGACCGCGACGAAGATTATGCCTTGCTCCAGCAGAGCGAGGCAGACGATCTGGGCAGCCACAGCGGCAGGACCGCTATGCATGGAGCCTACGATCCTACCGAGTCCGGCGGTAGCGTTCTCCACGATTATAACAGCACGGGATACGGCGGCGCCCACGGGCAGCACTATAATCCCCCCACAGAACAGTACACACCCTCTGACTACGGATCTACGATGTTTGGACGATAAGCCTGGATAGTGTATGGATATAAGGAGAAGATGTGGACGCGTGGCTGCTGGAAATGAATACCCCCCCCCCCCCCCCCCCCCGGCCTTGAATCGCTATCTTACCCAACTTTTTACTGTGACGTGGGCATGATCACGGATGGTGTTGATGGGCGCATAGTTTTGTGATTTTATTCCCCCTTCTGTGTATGGGCATCGGCTGTTTATTGCCTTGACTTTTTTTTGAGCCGCAAATGTATGACCTTGGGATTCGATGAAGGCAAATAGATCGCATATGGAAATTACGACCATTTCTGACATACAAAAGATTTCTCTGTGATTTAACTTAGTGTGCGGAGAGGTGATTTCCTGTTACTAGTACGTAGGTCTAGGGGCAAAGTGTTACTAAAGGAGTGGCCGTCTTATTTATGAGCTATGAATACATGCGATGTCCTTGCGAATAGTTAATTTTTTTTTTTTTTCACTAGGGGTCCATTATAGATCTTCTTTATATAAAAGAGCCTTAAATCCAATCTTGAGCTCATTCATGAGCTCTGGGCTCATTTCATTGTTGATAATCATGAGAGCCATCGTTGAGGCATCTGGCTTTCCGTCTGGACATTCCACGCCTTTACGTTGTCCACTGGCTTTATGGTCGTCTTCAAATGCGATCCAGGATTCACGCACAACCCTCTCTACAATTTCAATCAATGATTCCGGAGTCCGAGCGGCGATCGACAAGTTGTCAGTGATGAGTGATATGCGTGTAGGGTTGAACTTGAGGGTTTGCCCACTACGAATCCTTGCAAGCATCCTGTAGAGTATGTCACAGTAGTAGCCGACTGAAACTCGCGAGAGCCCAGTCCCGTAATCTTTCTTATCAACATTTGACAAGACACTATTATAGATTCTTCGAAAGTAATTCAAGGAAACTCTCGATTCCAAGCCGGATTGGGCTTGGGCTTGCCGTTCTTCTTCCATCAATTGGTTGTAGATCTTGCGATATTCCGCAAGGCTCTCAGGCGAATCCTCCCAGTCCTTGCCTTCAGGCCGTATACCATTCTCCATGTTCTCGTCCCAAGCATACATCGCGTTGTCCCAATCCCGTGTCAGCCAACTAGGGTAACCCTCGTTGCCGCCAGAAAACGTCGCATTATTCCAATTTATGATCGACAACAGCTCACCATCCTCAGAAACAAGGAAGTTTCTAATATCGAAGTGCGGATGTGACAGGCAAAACGGACCAGACCCCTCTTCCTCCGGAACCCATTCGATGAAATTGCGTAGAATTTTGATAAGCCCATCCCAGGCATCGGACTCTGTGATTCGCTCTTCATCCCATCTATCAAGCCAAAATGTCCCATTGCAGCTTGCACTTGGCTCAGATTCGATGTAAACAGAATCCTCTCTGCCTTCATTCCTCGCACGCTCCAACGTCGCCTTAACATCAAGGATCCTATATGGCCCTACACCCGATATATCTCCTCGATCATCGTATAGCGGAATACCAATTTTGTCCCAGGTATGTTTACCCAGCTTCATCATTGCAGAAGCCACTCCTTTAAGTGCTCGGCAACGACGTTCACGAACGATGCTGATGTCAACGTTATTTAACCGATGACCAAACCAAACGTCGTATAGAGGGACGCCGGGGATGAACTCCATGAGGATATAAGGACAGTTAATGAAGTTCTTCGTCGTTGGCGAGTATCCATAGACCTCTGGTATGGGTAAATGGCTCTTTTCTCTTAGGAAATGCATTGTCTTGGCTTCTGATATCAATGCCCTTGTGGACATCCCGTCCCATCTGCCCTCGAATCCGTTAACAGGTATCTTCACCAACCAGCAAAAGTCTTCAGAGAAGACTAAAGGGAAGAGTATGTGAGAAGATCCATAAAGAGGGTCTTGGAGGGTCGGTAGTCTATCTGCGAGTGGGTCCTCTGGCGAAATGCGCCCCAAGGCTTCCAATGCAAGCAGTGGAAGTTGATCCTTACGAAGATGTGATAGTACGGGGGCAAACTTTGCTGTGTCTGAATCATCCGGACTACCAAGTAAAACAGACCCTGGGTTATCAGTCCCAAAGTGTCGAGAGTTGTCGAACGTTTGTGATACAGCCGAATTATCTGCAGACGATGAAGCTAGACTTACGGGAGGGATAGACACATCATGTTCATGGTCATAGTTGTGTTCTTCAACGTACGAAGATGTCGATAAGGGTGATGAAGGAGATCCTTGTTGGCCAATATCATCGACTTGCATTGCATCTTCGTCTTGCTGTGCTTGCTCTTGTAGGACGTCTTCGCCATACCTGGGCTGGTCATCCTCGGATGCACTATCCTCACTGTGTTCGTCGCTATACGGAGATGAAACTGACGGGTATGTATTATTTTCAATCGGATGGTCATCCTCGGATGCACTATCCTCACTGTGCTCATCGCTGTGCGGAGAAGTAGCTGGCGGGAAGGCAATATTCTCAGTTGGCTGGTCATCTTCACATACAGGGCCCTCGCTCGACTCGTCGTTATGTGGAGATGGAATTGAGGGGAAAGCATTATTATCAGTTGGTTCTTCTATATCCATTTCATCTTCACAATATTCTGTCGCCCTCAGATCTACTGAACTCCCTGATTTTGAAGAGATGTCGTCATGCTCCTCCAGTTCCTCTGCGCCCACTACTAGTTCGTCAGAGGGTGATCCTGGAACCTCAATCTCGTCTTTCACAGTGCCATAGCTAGTGTCTTGATACTCTTCATCGTTCTCTTCTCTATGCGAAGAGGTTGCCGATTTCGAAAGGGACTTTGGCGACAAGATACCATTCTCAGCCAGCTCCTCTGCCCCCTTGGTATCTTCCAGCGGTATCGTATCACCCGACGCTAGAGAGTCCCCAGGTGAGAGCACATCATAGGTCTGCTCCATTGGGGATTTTTCATCCCCATAGTCATCAGATTGGGCTTTATAACCTGCGTTCCCAATGCTGATATCTGAATCTGAAGGGTCATCCTCTGGCCAAATAACTGATGGCGAATGTGGCCCTTTGGGCTCTTCGTCCTCGCTTGCTAGACTTGAAGGGCGTATGTCTTGCCTTGTTGATTCATTCAAAATATCTGAGCCTCTTGCCTCCGATACGGGAGAAGCAGGCGGTGATAAATCGTCTGTTAACTCATCTGAGTTGTCCGGGTAGACCATTTTGCGTCCTAATCAGTAGAATGAGATACCGTGATGTGTCTTACTAACTTGGTAACTACTCACAATCATAAGGAAACGGTCGTCTCAAAAATTTGGGGACGCGTAGAAGTTCTTAAACTAAGAAGATTCGTCGTAAAACTTTTGTAGCCCGCACCTGGGCATTCATTCATCTCACACTATGAAAGAAATATCTCAAAGACCCAGTGAATTTCAACGCCTTCCACCCGGTCATTTAAACCCCAACCACCATCCACAACTCCTATTATAGTCATTGTCATCAGGATCTTTTTTTTTTCACTCACATTTCCTTTCCAAGGTTGGTGATGAGTTTCCGAATATATCTCCAAAGCCGGTTATCAATGACCTCGTTGATGTCAAGTGTTCCAGGGTTAGCCTTAAAGCTTGTGATATAGACTCCCAATACCATGTTCCAGGGTAAATATGGTTCTCTACATGGATAGTAAGAGAACAATTCAGATATGCAAATCTTCCAGGCTGCCCAGGTGGCATCTATGATTGCTCCCAATATACAGTTGGCCAGTTGGTGGACCATTCTTAGTCATGTAAGTTCTGCCACAGCGCTACCGCCCATTTTGTACATCTGGACAAGTTGCCCTCCGCGCCGATCCATTGTCATTCAGAAGCAGCTTTTCTTTCAAATCGCTCGTAAAGATTTTGAATAGGTATGATTCCGTGCATTACTGGCATCCCTATTTTGAGACAAATCCACTTGCTCCCTCAGCCTTCCATCTCTCGAGTTCTCGCCCCAAGCTAACACGATAGATATAATAAAGTCAAGTCAATAACTCGGCGCCCCCGAGACCATTACGCCCAACATGGCCAGCGAAATAGACATCTTCAACCAATACCCGTTACATATGGACTCCGCATCTAAGGCCATATCACTTCCTCAGTCGTCGGCGAATACTCCGGCTCAAACAGAAACCGTGAACGCAGAACTCCAAGAATTGAACGCCCTCCACCGTGCCCTAATTGCTCTTGATCCTCCAAACATTCCCCCCCCACCGCTCCCTATCAACCCTAAGCGCAGTGCCCAGATCACCAAGCTCCGCGACAGCGCCAATGCCGCTTTCCGCAAAAACCAATTCCCCGAGGCTGTCCGCCTGTACACGTTTGCCATTGACATGGCCATTTCGCGCCCCGGCTGGGAGCCTGTCTCGCTCGCCCGCGAAGAGCTGGCGGGACTTTATGGGAATCGCGCTCAGGCGCAGATGGGTCAACAGGCCTGGCCCGAGGGTCTCGTGGATGCCAAGTCTAGCATTGACTCCAAACCGATGGGTAATGTCAAGGCATGGTGGCGTATCGGAAAATGTCTCGCTGAAATGAGCCGGTACGATGAAGCGAAGAATTTCTTGACTAAGGGACTAGAGATTGAAGGACGGGATTCCGAGGGCGGGAAAGAGCTGATCAGTTTGTTGGAGGACGTGGATTCTGCGCTGCAAAGGTCTTAGACTGTGGCTGTTTGCTCTTATTTCCTGATGCCGTGACTTCTTTGTTCTTGTCTCCGTTATTTCTTGCATTATGATCGGCTGACCCTGATTCCCTATCCTATTCTTCTGGTGTTGATTGGCGCATATCTCCTTCGGCGTACCATTACCGGCCCCTCGTCTAGACTCCATACGATCAAATGAAACTGTTTGGTTTTTATATATCCGTGTCTAATCAGTTTTCGTCGCCCTTGAGTCATGTCATGCCTCGGAGCACTTACTCATTGAGATCGCGGAGATCTCCGCTCCAGCTGGTATTTAGACCTTCGAGCCAGCTTTTCCCTTTTTTCCATTATCATCATCATATTTCTAGATAGCATCATTCAATCATATTGCTTCTAGTATCTTATTTTTACCTAGACCCTTCATCATTATCAATTTTGGCATATTATGATGTAGAAAGCAGAATTTTTTATCGTCAACCCAGCTAGTCAATCCAGGAAATGTATGTCTTCTCAAGGCGCTCATTGCCTTAAACCCCGCCATTATCTCGGGATATCTCGGGACTGTATGGCCAACAGTACTCGATAAGTGTAAGCATTGGAAAGTAGGCCAATCCCCAAAAGTTCCTATTCAGTGTCCCAACGCAATCATCAACCGTGAGAGACATTGGACATATTATGCCTCTTTTCTTCGAGAGTGGTACCGAATAATATAAACTTAAGCTTTGTGGGGAACTATTGTTACGAATAATACACATGGCGTTCTCCAAGTGTATCTGATGTGCCTGACATCAGGCCTTGACAGACGCCCTGCTTGGGTTTCAAGGTTATATGTCGGACTAGTTTGCCCGGGTATTTGAATGTGTCCAATGGATGGGCTCCATAAGTAGCTACCCCTGGATTTATTTACAAACCTTCAGCCCTAGATAGTGTTGATGGTGATACCCCTCTATTGTGGAATTAGTAGAGTTGGTAAGAATCGAACATAGAAGGGCTTTGGGTTTATTACTGGAATTTTACGGAGTATGAACGAGAAGACCACTCAGAGTTTATGAGACCGATTAAGATACGTTGATGAAGTATTATAGTCTTATGGACATAGCTCCTCTTCCGCTTATGACTACGACCCTCCACCTCTAAGGTTGCCTGCTCCTTTCTCTGCTCTTCCTCCTCTTGATGCCCCATTTCCGTGAGATCTAAAACCTCCTAGCAAAGGAAGGGATGGAACAATATCAGTCTAGGGACCAGAAGCGCCCGGAGTTGCTCCCCCGCCAGGAACAGGTGCTCCTCCGCCAGGAACTGGTGCTTTTCCCACTAGAGGGGGAAGTGGAAAAGGCACTCGTCCGCCTGGTCTTGTTAAGCCGGGTCCTGCTCCCACGATTATGTTCGGGGGATCAGGCCTGGCCCGTCGCACGAAATGCCTCCTCCGCGCAGCAGTCCACGCCCAAGGACCGGACGGTAGTCCTGGAGGAGCAGGTCCTGGCGGAGGAGGTCCTGGAGGAGGTGGTGGTACTGGAGAAGCTGGTGGTGGAGGACCTGGAGGAGGTGGCGGTACTCCAACTGCTACCGGGTTCCAGTAATCAAATGTTTCAGGCTCGGCAAATGGTTGTCTTGGAACCTCTCTCAGCAAAGTTACATTTTTCGTAAAAAGCAAATTTTGCCTAAGCAGAGGACCCGAGCCTGAGTATAATTGCGATCGGACCCATGGCCCGTTTAACCTGGGTCTATGGATACCAGCAGGGTCAGAAGCACCAGGCTCCAAGAAAGCTTGAATCCTTGCCCACCCAGCCATTTGCTGCCCTTGGTTGTCTAGCATCCTTACCTCTACCCAGACAATATTCCTAGCAAATCTCCTACCGTCGGCGGCGTTAAGGGTCATAGCCCCCGTGCTGTAGACTGTTGGGGGAACTCTACCCTGGGCGGCTTCTAGTCCCCGCATGTCAGAGATATCCTGTTCGAAGAGCTTCATCATGTGTGCACCCGTGTCATCCAAAAAAGGCAATGCCATAAACTGCTGGTCTCGAACTGCTGTATCGACCCATACACCGGCGTTGGTAAACCTCCCAACGGGGAGGCGAAGTTCCAAATTGTGCTGTTATGGCGAAGAGAATAGGTTAGTTTCCATAATGGTCCACACGAGCAAATACACACATACCATAACGGGAGATTGCCATCCATTAGGTGGATATAGCACGCCTGTTGTCGAAAGGAACGCATTGTTGTTACCGAAACCATACATCTAAATTTGAGGTTAGCCCTATGCCTGTGCTCCATGGATCTTTCCAAGGCTCACTTACGCCCTCCACCCAGAAAGACGCTGCCTTGCCGTGCGAGTAATATAGAGACCACATTTCACTCGGTATAAAAACACGGTATTCGGATAGTTGTCTTCCATCTGCCCAGTAAGTAATATAGCCTTCGTGATAATCCAAAACACCATCTATGTAGGCTTTTCTTACTGCTACCACGTTTGCAAGCTGCTCGAATATATCATTCGCTGGATCTTCCCTAAGCCACTTCTCAATTTCGATTAGCTCCTCAATTCTTTTTACAGCCATCCATTGACAGTTTGGATAAATTGCCATCTTTGATCTTGTAACATAAGGTAGTCAGTATCAAGGGCCAATTACGGAAGTCAAATATCATGAAGTCTTACGCTCTTTCGAATTTCAGTCTGACGAACTGCTCGCGTTTCTTATGGAAATTTAATGGCATGATCCCTTCGGCGATCCGCTCGTCACACCTCTGAATCTGGGCATCATAGTCTCTAAACGGAGAATAGGTGAGCAAATATGCAGACAAGGCATCACATATAGTGCCTAGATCACTCACTCTGGGTCAAGATCTGGCTCATTGTCGTTCCAGCCTGGTGGGGCCTGATGGGAATTGTTAATCACATCTGTTGGAATTGGCCAATTTTGTCTCCCTGGTCGGGCTTTGCTCCGGTCAGGCGGATTATATCTACCGATTTGTGATCTATGAAGGTCCATGGCTTCTGGATCCAGGCGATCAGCTGGATCGAAATCATTCATACAGTGATCATGTGCATGGTAATCAGTCTCATTGTGATTAGTCGGATATACTATCTCAGATGGATTGTAGCGTTGTGATGTTAGCTCCGGTGTAATTTTCTCATCAGGTACCGTGCACCAATATCCAGACGCTTGATCAGACAGGTAGAATATTTTATTAGGATTATGTGGACTCATGTCGCTAGCTGATCTGACACAGGTAAACAGAACTCAGGAAGATTTGTTATAATTCAATGATAAATTGCTTCACAGCTGAACGATGAACTGATTTCAAGTCCGGGAAAGACGATGGCTCAGTCTATCTTATACTATTGAGTAAATTTAAGAAAAGCGATTGAAGAGAACACACAAGCTTACGAAATAAATAAGAATGCTTGAAGGGTTTGAAAATATAGTGCTAACAAGCTACTTGAAACAGATTTCTCAAATCCAAGACAACAGCTAATACTTGATGAAAGACAAATATGAGATAGCCCATTGTGAAGTAGCAAAGTCACTGACTAGTGTCAAATTGATAAAGAAACTATTCGAGGTCCCAACCTTGGAAGGTTCATTGTGGGACTTCAATATGTATACATTCAAAACATGGGCCTTCTGGGGGTACTTCCAGTCGTCCATTCAGAAGGGTAAGTAACTATTGTGCTATATCCCATTCGAAATGCAAAAATATAAAGTGTGAATCATTGAATGATCCAGGGAAAACTGTGTATTGTTAGATTATTTCACAAGAGAGTTGATATATGACAGTCACAATGCAGTAGCAGATCGCAAACTGATAAGCGGGTGTCATGATCTGCGTCTAGTTGGTTGTTCCCGCGAATCCAAAATGCGTATTTGTCTACTCCGTACGAGTAAGTTAACTGATAAGAAAATCGAGCCTTTTTAACCACCTCGCAGCTTGTGTAGATAATGTAAAATTCATCCGCATGTATAATTCGGGCCGCTTACAATTAAATATTACGGCATTGAAGCAATCTTCGTAAGAGCGGAAATTGTATTAGAGTGCCTATACAGCAAAAAGGAAATCACTGACGAGCACATCGCTTAGATATCCCAAGCTAAGGAACAATAACAGTCTGCAAGAACGGTCCCTTCATTTGAGATGCTGTATCAAATGCGTCCGCAAACTGCTCTATCGGGAACGATCCAGCTGTCTGGACGGAGTGTAGATTCATGTAACCTGCTTCCAAGAGTCTGATCATAAACCTAATATCTTCTTTCTTATACATCCACTTTCCTTTGAGGGTAATGTCATAAAGCATTATGGTCGCAGTAGGCAGGAGCAAGTCCATGAAACCCATTAGGCTAACTCGGCCGCCACGTCTCAGTGATTCAATGCAACTCTTGAAATGTGTGCTGGCTCGAGCTGACCCTGGGGAAATGTCGAATAATACATCTGGGGGCCCGTCTTTGGTCAACTCTTGTATGTCACGGTCAATATCGCCGGTTATCTCAACCACCTGGACTCTCTCGGGGTCGAAGGCTTTGACTCTTTCCAATGATTCCTTATTTCTTCCGATGGCAATGACTTGAGCTCCCATTGCGAGTGCGGCAATGACAGCAGCGCTTCCGTAAGTGCCAGCCGCTGGTGAAATCATAACTTTCTCACCAGCTTTGACATCCACGTCTCTCAGACCGCCAAGTGGAACTGCGACTTGGAATAGGTACATCAATTGTTCTACGGTGTACCCAAGTCCCCCTTCCTCAGGACTTCCGAGGAGTCTCTTTTCGTCCAATGGGAAGCAGTTCTCCAACGGTACCTTGGAATATTCTGCATATGTGCCATCCCTCCACTCATTTTCCATTAGTCGGTTGCTTCCGGGATTGAATCCGCCTGAGAGGCCGTGTAGGAATAAAGACCGAGGATCATCACGGCCGTGGATGTAACAGTCGAAGAAAATCAGCTGCCCGACTTCTAGTGTAGTTGCGTCTGGCCCCACGGCCGCTACTCGAGCAATGGAAAATGATCCTGGCACAAAGGGAGTTGGATATGGGTAAGGCTTCTTGCCGCTGTAGACCCTGCCGCCATATGACAGAACACCACTCCCCAGAATCTTGATAACCGCACTGCCCGGTCCAGGTCGAGGTGTTTCTTTGTCAACGACTCCCATATCATATGGATCTCTGGTTGAATTAAGGACAAGTGCTCGGTGGGTCGCCGGAAGCTGCGACGCTGCTTTGGATGATGCCATGATAACTCGAAGAGTGAAGCTGTGATAAATTCTATAATGAAGAAAAGCTTGTGTTTGATTAAACTTGAATTCTTGGAATACCCTTCTTCTTCTTCTTATACAAATGCTGAGCCCATTGAGGAATTCCTCCTATCACGCTCATAGGACTGTTAAGTCCGTCTTGTTCGACAATGAGCTGAATTTCGGGGCTTTAAACGGAGATTATTATTATTATCGCCGTCTCTTTTTCTTCAGATGTCCCTCCTCCATAATTTAATAGGGTGTAGTCGTCATTGCCCAGAATTTGGGCTTTGTCCGATAGGCCCGAGAAATCCGAGAACACCGTCAACACCGCGAGCAATATTATTTGATAGATCTACAATGACACATCTTTTGAGTCGGGACTATGTCACAAGATGTTAAAAAATAAGGCAACAATGAACAGACTTTTTTTTCTTCAAGTCATAAGTCAAGTATACCTTTCGCTTATACGAGCGTCGTCGACCGTGCTAGTATGAACAAAATTGATATTTCAACAAATCATAATCAATAAACTATCAATCCTAGACAATTCCATCAGCTTGTAGAAATTCCAAACTAGATACAAGGTCTTTTCAATGGAATTAAAGATTACAGGTTCCAAAGAGAAATCAATTACAGGGGATTATAATAAAGACCATCAGTCAAAAGGATTGGTTTATAACTCGATGTACATATCGTTGTCTCCATTAACTCCGTAAATCCAAACATGATGCAACAGTATCCTAAACATATACACTTGAGCCGTCATTCTTCTGGCATTCGCAGTTATTCGATCCAGAAGCCACTTGGGATGGTGTGCGAGCAAAGCTTGGAGGCACGTCTAGAACAGGGTTCCTGTCGAAGAAATTACGAGGGCGCAGAAGAAGAGTCATGGGTTCAGCAGGCATGATAGGGTAGTCCTCAGGTGTTGGGAAGTGCGTCAGACCAAACGTATGCCAGAGAACAACATCCGTGTTATCAATGGAGCTGTTGGGACCGGCGGCTTGGATCCAGTCGGGCAAGCCTTGCGAGGGTTCACCTGAGGTTTGAGGAACGTGGCGACCGGCAGGGTGAATTTGCTCATCGTCATCTAGTCATGTCATTAGTTTTGCGTTTCAAATTTGCGGGTAAGAAATTGGCTTACATTTAGTGACGTGGACAGCATGGCGCGCGAAACCAGCACGCTTCCAAACAAGCCCACCTTCTTTGGGAAGAAGAGGAGGGACATCACGGCTAACAAGCTTGTAGCAGACAGGCTTCTTGCTGTATGGGTTTAGCTTATTGGTATTGGCCATTTCCCATGTCCTTGAAGTGGATCCGTCGTAGTCTGACATGGCTTCAAGGGGTGTATTGAACTTGGTCTTCTTCGCGTAGAAAGCGTTACCATACTTGTTCTCGGCACTACCGACCTCCCCGGGTCCTTGAACAGCGTCAACTTGGAATACTGTATTATTCGGTCCATCAATGTTGGGATCGACGCGGAGACAGAATAAGTGCTGGTGGTTGTGGGCATTGACGCCAGGGTAGACTTCGGTACCCCATCCGTTGGTGTTCTCCCCGGGGTTGAGGGCGTATGTGTTCAAAATTCCAGTAAGCTTGATTTCCAGCTGAATGGTGCCATCCTGGTGGAAAATCCAGTATACGCAGTATTCATAGTTTGCAGCAGTGAAAATGTGAGAAATGATCAGCTTGCGACCGCGGGTGACAATCGTTGACTCGTCACGGAAGTCAGTGTGCTTGAAGAGGATACCAGCATCTTCTTCGTGGATACAGATGGCATTCTTGACAATTGTCGAGGCACCTGCACGGTTGACAAATGAAGCATCCATGTAGTGGATAGCACCCTTGCAATCACAACCCAGAGACAGACTGTTGGTCATGTATCCACCACCATATTCTCCCAAGTCGAAAGCATGCTTCCGCTGGTGGGGGTGATCGGGGTTTCCGTAAGGAACAACCATCTCAGCGAGGGAGAGACGATAGAATACCGGGCGCACGTTTCCCTTGTCGTTGAAAGTGATGTTGTTCAGAACAATACCCTCGCGGTAGTTGAAGCCGACGTGAACGTTCCAATTCTGCCATTCAATAATGCGATCTTTCACTGTGAACGATACACCTTCTGGCTGTGTGATATGTAGAGGCTTGATGTCTTGACGGAAACCGCCTTCTTTCTCAATAGCTGCAACATGGTAGTTGTTTGGAGGAGACTTGCTGACAGGTCGGCGGACAGGAGGCACATCAATGTGAATAATCTCCTTGGTCTCAGCGTTGTAAATGGGGCAGAAGTCTAGAGGGAAAGTATATTGAGAGTCATCAACGTCAGGACGGTAGTACATTAGGGCTTGCTGGAGCCGAACACCACTTCCAAAGCGCTCATCGTAGCCGATAGTCCATGCTGTTAAGGCAAATGAGTATGTTTTACATTCAATAGAAGTCACATTTGAAGTTACTCACGATCACAATAGACCTTTTTCATATCATGAGGAGGAATTCCAAGAATGGTACATTGTTCAATGACCTTGGAGTCCTTTCGCACGATGTGTTCAACTTCTTGGAGATCCTCCATGGTAATAAGAGGCTGTGCATTGGGGGTGTGCTTCCATTCCACGACTTCGTTCTTGTCCAAATCGACTATACCGTCGTACAGCTTGCCTCCTGGGGAGATGGCAACCACATCTGCGGCACGAGGTGGTCGTGGTGTTCCCTCGGGGTTGGCGAGCCATTGTAGCATTTGAGCCTTTCGGGGCTCGTATAATGTTACTGCGTTAAAGTTGAGCTGCCCATGTTCCTTTCTAACAAGACGAACAACGGTGTCAATCTCCGCCGATGTGAGGGGATCGAAGGGATGAGGCGGGGCATTGGTGCCGTTGACCTGGTAGGTCAACTGCTGAAGTCGATCCAGAACCATGCCGCTTGATTGACTCTCGTGATATTCAAGGTAGGGGAGGGATATAAAGAGGGTGATTTGATGGATTACCACTGAGGATTCACGAGGGTTGTACTAGGAGAGTAACTCAGAGAGGGACTGCGAATACTTTAAATACACCCTATCAACGGTCCAATGCGATTAGATAGGAAGATGTGGGGTACGGATCCGAATGCCAAATGCGGTTTAGTGGGCGATCGTCGCATGCGATTGGCTGAGCTGTGCTCGCATCGTCCTCCTCGTTACGGGAAGCTTAGCCCCCTGCACAGACCAGTCCCCAGGTCTTGGGTAATGCGTGCGACAAACCAACTAGGTGATATATTGCAGTATAACCTCGGATCTCGCGGGTATGATCAGCATTCGGACTTTGGCTCTTCGCGATACATGCCTTCTAGTGGAGATTCATGTATTGACCGCCTGCATTGCAGTCCTAGTAAGTTGCAGTCATTAATATCTTCAACTGGGATCTCGTCAAAGCCTCGCAGGCATATCAATTGGAAGGGACTTAAGTGTAAAGAACAACTTTGTACATAAGTAACTCCTCGCCCAATTCTACCCGTATATTATAGTCCCTAGGATTGACTTAGACAATGGAGAAAGAAACAGTAAAAAGTAGAAAAAAGGCGGCATTGAAAGAGAGTGAACGCCTTCAAGATGGAGTCAGATACCAACACAAACACCGAGAACCCGCCCAAAACACCGTCACCAGACTCAGGAACCGTCGCCGAGCCGACCACATGCAACAAGAAGGCGAGAAGACAATGCCGAAGATCGAAGACGAAGAACCTAGCACGACCATCGTGCTTATGTACATGCATCATATCGCGTCATTTGAGCTATCCTCCCCGTAATTCTATGTCTTGCCAGCAATGCCACCTGGAGTGTGGTATCCGGAACCATGGTGTTGAGGCGTGATGGATCCGGTCATGGTGTGTCCGGTGTTCGGAGTGCTGGGGGTGCCGTTGGCTGAGAAGATTGTGGCGCCATTGAGGTTGGGAGTTTGCTGTGCCATGTTGTATGAAAGAGCGGGTATTTGGCCATTGAGTCCCCAGATTTGGCCAGAGTATTTGCTCTCGTCGATTTTGCCGTCAAAGATCATCTGCCGCATTTTCCAAAAGATCTCGCCGGTCATTAAAGAATCAGATCCGGCCTGATGAGCGATTCCGAGACGTTTGACCCCGAGCTCGTCTGCGATGTCCTGAAGACCAGACTTCTGACCAAGGCTGCTCAAAATTTGCGCGGCGGTAGGGGTAAGAGGAATTTCGTTAACTGCTTGGTTGCGGCTGGCGTGTTTCATGAGATACTTGATGTCGTAAAGGGATGGGAAGAAGATGTTCAAAAGCTTATGGAACTCTTCTTCATTCTCGGGGAGTGGCGCACAAAGCATAATCTTCATGAGGTAGCCAAAGTCATAGCCTGAGTGGAAAGACACCCAGTGCGCATCATCCAAAAGAACGAGACCAGAGCTGATAAGCAGTGAGCCAAACTCAAAAGGATCGATACCATTCTTTTCGTGCATGTTGAAATCAATACCGGACTTTGCGAGCATCGTTGTCGAATCTTGCGCATACATGTCACCCTCGAGAGAGAAGCGGAAGTTGAACTGCCATGTACAAGGAGCCGGGGCCATAGCATTGCTATACGGTTGACTACTAGCATCCGCAGACTGTGCCGGTGGTACTTGGCCAGCCTCGTTAAATAAGGTTATTCCGAGCTGGATCATCTTCAGTAGATCCACATTGCATCGGAGTGTTTGATAATGGTAGTCGGCCTTATTAGTGAATGTGCCAATCGGTCGCGCGACAATTCCGGGGAACTCAGTATCCTGCATTGCGATGAGAAGTCAGTAACTTGTCACTAGAAGAGTAATCTGCGATAGAGTAAGTTGTGAATGTCGGTTCCGAGTCCACTCACCATGCTGATATAAGGGTACTTATCAACTAGTGATCGCAAGACCGCCATTTCATGTGCCAGATTGTGCTTCCAGACATCCCTAATCCGTGACTTGACTGCGCCTGCCTTCGATTCTAATGCTAATCGCCCATCGTGTCCCTGTTGTAGTTGTTGCTGCTGCATTTGTGCTCCTCGCGCAAATCCCATTTGCGCAGCGTGGCTGGCTAGTCCTGTCCCGCCACTATCGGCTCCACCAAACCCAGCAACAGACATGCCGTTTGCAACTCCGGCACCGGATAATGTGAAGGGATTGATGTTCGTGTTTGGATTCCCACTGAACCCAGGATGGCCGCCTACTGAAGGGGGCGGGAGAGCTGAGTTGGCGGATTGTGCGTGAGGGTGCTGGGATTGAAGGTGAGCTTGCTGCAAGTTGTACGGGGCACCAAGACCCGAGGGCCCGTATCTGCCGACCGGAGGTGGCATTGTGTTTGAAGAGGATCGAGGTCGCCAGTGGAAAGCGTGCAAAGTCGTGCTCGTATCGAAAGGCGGGACCAAGCTACGAGGTAGGTTACCAAAACGGTTTAGCGTGGCGCCCACCGCCCGGCAACTCCAACCTCAGGATGATCGTTGAATCGCCTCTGTCTTGGATCATTGCACCCCTCCCTCTCCTCACAATGGCTGTCCGCAACCCTACCGGATTCGATCTCAAGCAATTCAAGGCTGCGGCCTCTCCCTCCTCTCCATTTGCAAAGCGGGACCCCTGGGCGCGCAAGTTCGTGACATCCATCCAATCAAGCGATCCGTATTTCAAACTCATGCTAACATCTCATAGCGAAACATGGCGATACTCAGGCCCATTTTCTCGGTGGAACCGCTTTAAGGGCCTTTTTCCTGGCCTCGGTATCGCGACTGTCGCCTTCACTGCCTACTGCGCCTACGAGCACTTTTTCCTCAAGGACGACCACCACCACGGCGACGCACACCACGGCGAGGGCCACCACTAGAGCCCGCCAAATCATGGAATGGAGTTGTCGGTTTTCCACTGTGCAATCAATTGAGTGGGTACCAAATGGTTAAAGGGGAGTGTCCAGGCCCTGGTTGGTAGAAGGGGGAGGGGGAAGGCCGTCGCCTTCCCGTTCAACCTCTCCAAACCACATGCTTTATAACAGGGCAAGGTCTGTCACTCCCAACTAGCATCTGAAAATGAGAGTAAAGGGGTGTTCTTCCCAAGCCGACATCGAGTCGGTCCTCACTGTACATAGCCTATGTTTCACTATCAAAGAAATGTTTCTTTTTTTCCCCTCGTTCATGTCCAGGTGACTGTGCATACCAAGTCCTACAAAGTCCGCAATTCTAGTTTAATGTCCAAGGTTGCTTGGTCGATGTTCATTTTTGCTGGAGCATTATACGGCCCACCTCAGGCAGTATTTCTATGACTTGCTGCGAAAAGTGGTATCATTTGCAGGCCCGCGAGCCTAAACTCTATATAGAACATATTTTACTCCTCTTCAAAGACTAATGAAATTCCATCATCACCAGCCGTGACGATCCGCTTGCCATCTAGACCTTGCACGAAGCCCATGATACCACCAGCCTGTTCACCATCTTCATTTTCAGTGGCGCCCATATGTCCCTTCCATTCCTTGAGCAGTCCCTGGGCTGCAGCCGCAGTACCGCCACGAGAGTCCCAGCGGCGAACAACACCATCCAAGCCCACAGATGTCAGAAGCCATGAACGTCCCTGGCCCGGGGCTGCAGAAGCGGCAACAGTTCGGCTTTGCAAGAACTCAACCTTAACAACAGCGCTCCCTTCGTGAGCCTCCTTGATATGCCGGCGGACGGCAAATCGGTGGGCCGCGTCATATAATGCAATTGACCCGTCTACTGAGCCGGCCGCAAGCAAAGTCAGGGGAGGTTGGGAAAATGATAAAGTCTCGATGCCATCGGACTGGGCCTGCAGCGCGGCCAGAATGGTTCCTGCAGCCGACGCAGTCGAAGCTTGAGCACCCTTGCCCTTTCCACCCTGCGCACCACTAGCAAGTCTGGGCAAGCCAACAACCCTGATATGGCCTTCGGCACCTCCCACAGCGGCGATTCCACCACCCGGCGAAATGGCAACCGAGTAAAGACCCCCATCGACAGCGAATCGCTGATCCTCCGCAGTCAATCCGACAACAGCATTAGTGCCCGGTGACCCGGAGATGCCGGCCGCAGCAGCAGCCCCGAAGACATCATAAACATAAAAACTTCCATCTTCTGAGACAGTAGCAAGGAGGTTTCCGTCAGGTGTCCAAGCACCCGCGGTACAGGATTCGGTGTGCTGGAAGAAAGATTGGATGATCGAGATCGGTTGCGCAGAGTCGGTATGGTCAATACGGAATACCCAGGCGCTGCCATCGTTGGCTCCGATGGCAAAAACGTTGCGTTTCTCGTCGCCGCCCTTGACGAAGGGACAAACAGAGATCCAGTTGATTTCTTCAACTTCCTGGGCCTCGGCCACAAACTCCCATGCAAACCCAGTCTTGTCTGGTGTAGAGTCCCGGTACGCTCTCAGCTTGCCGTCCAATCCTGCAGTCACGGCGTATTCGCCCGCAGGTTCGGTGAAAACAACACCATTGACGGTATCGCTATGTCCATCTAGCTTCGTAATAGACTTCAGACCTTCGCGCTCGCGTGGTTGGGGGTTAGATTCGTAGCTCGCAGGGAGGAGGGGTTTTTCGGCGGGGGTGGAGTCGAAGATGTAGGCTGTGTCGTCGCCAGCACCGGTAATCACGATGTTATTATGGAGTGGGTGCTGTGCAACACAGAATATAGAATCATTATGCAAATCGAAATGTGCTGAAGAGTCATTTTGGAATGTGATTTGTTCCTCATAGGTCATGGGCTGGTCTTCGTCTTCGCCATCTGATTCCATGGGGTGATCTTCATCGCGCTGGAAAATTTCCTCAGCCTCGTCGGCTTCCACGTATGCATCGTCTTCATTCTCTCTGTTGGGGTCTTGGGAAGACATTTTCGAGAGTGTTTAAAGCTGTGTCAATGCTAGGAAGATCTCGAAGATACCCAACTGCATTACATACTTTTTTTTTATCGCCCGCTTAGAAATCCACCCCGCCGCCCGCTGATCAAACGCTGCAAACAGGTGGAACAGATTCGCGGTTCTTCGATGTATGTGAAATCATGATCCTATTTTTGTAATGTAACTAATATCAATCTCAATTTATTGATGCTTTGCTGTTATTCGTGTCTATGGGAAAGCTCGATGATGTGTTGGTCAAGTTTTTTGACGGTGATGAGGGCTCATGGCTGATTAAAGAGCGGAAGGTGATGATCCTAGGTATCCCACAGGGTGACTGATCTCTTCTTAATTAGATTCATTCATATAATGGGCTATGCCTGTACATTCTTCGCATCTTTAGTCTTTATACTTCCCCAATTATGTATTAAGGGCTACCCGAGAACCTATGTATATCTTCATTCCTGCCTTAGATCTTTACATACAGTTTAAGGCGCATCACTGTTCATTCCAAATGTGTCAAGTAGTGGGCCTTCACAAAATTTGGCACATATAGACGACGAATAAAATTGATAAACACCGCTTGGTGTCGGTACTCACGGTACCGCTATGCGAGGTTCTCTGATGTATGTAAATGACCTGAAGTATGATTGATTCATGATCGATTCTAGAGCTTTGAGCCGGTCTTTCTACGCAATTCCTTCTCTTGGTCACGAAGCATGCGGCGTAAAATCTTGCCACTTGGACTCTTGGGAATAATGTCTATGAACCTGACGCCGCCTTTGAGCCACTTGTGACGTGCCTTGTGGTCCTGCACGTGCTTTATGATAGACTGGGTTACTTGGTCGTCACTTCCAGAGGCTCCTGACTTGACAACAATTGCTTTCGGGATTTCACCCGCCGAGTCGTCCGGAACAGCAATTACAGCACAGTCCGCAACATCTGGATGGGAAAGAAGATGAGCTTCCAGCTCTGCCGGGGCAACTTGGTGTCCCTACGTGATGCAAGTTAGTCCTGGAACCCGTGTAACAGTCATTATAATACGAACCTTGACCTTGATCAACTCCTTGATGCGATCCACAATGAAAAGATGTTCTGTGCCCTCGGGCCCGACGCGGAACACTGCCTCGTCGCCCGTTCGCATCCATCCATCTTCAAATGTCTCCTTCGTTGCCTTCTCATTATTCAAGTATCCGAGTACAACACTAGGCGACCGCACTACCAGTTCACCAGGCGTATCATAGCTAGTAACCTCTTGTCCTTCTGGTGTCACAATACGGGCCTCGAAGCCAGGAAACAAACAGCCGGAGGAACCAAGATATATGTCATCCGGGTGAGTCGAAGAAACGACTGTACATGTTTCCGTGAGTCCTGTATGTACGGTCAGCTGCTACTGTTGTATTTCAGAGAGCAGGAGGTGAGTTACCATATCCCTGTCGAAGCTTTATGTGAGGATATGCCTTTTGAAAGTCTGCGGCTGTCTCTTTTCCTAATGGGGCTGCTCCGGTAAAAAGGCTAGTCGCTGAACTCAAATCATACTTTGCACAGATCTCAGGGCTTCGGAGCATGTTGATAATGATCGGAGGAACCTATTAGAGCGTGTTAGGCGACCATGTAGAAGCGGGATCGAAAACTCGGTTGAGCTAACCAGAAATAGTGCTGTCATCTTGAAATTTTGCCAAGCAGATAGATATGAATTGAGTTCGAATTTCGGAAGAACAATTGTCTGATCTCCTCTGTAGGCACCTGAATGGCAAATAACTACCAATCCGTAGATATGGCTTTGAGGAAGCAGCCCTAGAGCCACCTCGGTATGGTGAGACACATCGCTCGCATTTGCAAGGGCATCACGATAGCTTTTTTCAAAAGATACGGCCTGTAGAACGTTCGCAATGACATTGCGGTGTGAAATCATGACCCCTTTCTAAAAAGTGCACAACAGTCAGCCTCAGTTCATCAGATCACAAAGGGGGGTCGTACCGGAAGACCAGAGGTCCCACTAGAGTAGCACAAAAATGCAGTTCGACGAGCTCCTTCACCTGGTCCCCAGCTCAATGGCTCCAAGGCCGGTGACTTCTTTCCCTCTTCAGCCAGTTGCTCCAGAGTCTTGTAACCCGTCGGGGGGCTGCCGCCTGCAGGGGTTTGTGGGACATTAATCAGATATATTCTATTTTGGGGGAAATTCGCTTTGGCCGCTGCTTCCAGAGCAACTGGGAGAAGAGGAGCGCAAGTAAATAGAGCCTTTGCCTTCGAATCAACAAGTTGGTGCTTCAGCTCATCGGCGGAATAGGCTGCGTTTGCGGGAGACACTAGGCCAGCTAGTCGATGTACAGACCAGGCAAGAGGCATCGAATCAATCTGCGAGAGTAAAAGTGTTCATTAGACAAGATTTGATGAGTTAGGACCTTTTTGTTGGCTTGACCTACCGTGTTCAAGCTAAAGACTGCGATAGTCTTGTCCCATTCGGTGCCCTTATTTGGAGCCCAATTGAATTCTTTGGCCAATCCTCGAGAAATATGATCAACACGGTCGACTACTTGCCGTGATGTGTATGTTCTCCCCGTGATACCGCATGTATAGGGGTCCCGGGAGCTACTGTGAGCTAGACGGCCATACTGTTCATTCAACATGAATTCACTGATCGGGATGTTGTCTGGAACATCTCCAAGGCGGCCAAACTTCGGGTCTGGTAAAAACACCATAATTCACAGCTGATTTTTCTTAATACTTTTTTGGGGCGTTCGCGGGTGTTGGCATGAACCAAATGTTGGTGTTAAAGTGAAGGATCGAAGGATTCGGGCGATATTTCCAAGTCAGGATCGTCCAAGCAAAACGTACCAGCACCAGGCAAGAAATAAAAATGAGAAGACTGATGTGGCCCAGGTGAGAAATGGATCTTATAAGCGGATATCATTCGGCTGTATAGCTCGTGCGGGGATGGCTTTGTTCGGCTTTGGTTGCGATCCCCCCGTCCTAGAAAGCCCTTGGATTCGGAGTCCCCCGGCGCCTCGACGGCATTAGCTCCAACATATCTCCATTATGTCTACTCATTTTTGCATACATCCTCATCTTGAGCCTGGTGCTAGGCCACCGAAAAGCTCTTCAGGATTTGGGGGTTTATGACGCAAGCAGACTAGCGAGCCTATGCGGTTCCGCCGTGGGTATTCTACCAGCCGAGGTTTAACTAGCCCAGGGACGACTTGATTAGTTATACTACGAGCTAGAACCAAATCCCGAACTATCATGGAAAAAGTTACACATGAGATCTGCTACATAAGTAGATGTCCACTGGGCTCCCCACTTGACTCAAGCTACTATTGATCCGGTTGAAAACAGGTTGATTATAAAAACATCAATTTCAAGTCATTCCTTCCGGGGCACAATTGGCCATCGGCCCCACTCATTCCCCCCGTGAAGCTCGGGGCATACTTATGCAACAATATTCTCCCTCCATTTGTTGCCCATCTCGCTCCTTTTTTTTATGGAGCCGGTGCCAGCTTTAGAGATTTTGATGTGGAAAACATCACCTCAGACTATTTTCTCACCATCCATGTATATCTAAGAAACAATTTTCAAGATTCTCGCCATTGGCTTTACTACGTTATCCTCCTGGGCGTGAATTAGTTATGCATCAGACGAGTCATGCACTGGTGGGGTTGGATACCGGAACCGTTAACCTTGCATGAACTTTATATTCGCCTGCGTATGGCGATCTCAAGGTCAACGCACAAGTTTGAAAATGATATAGAAAAATAATGCCTTGAGATACTGGTTCGTAATACGAGTCTCGGGATGATTCACCTGGAATTCACAACTATAGCGACCGCGATGAGCCTTCTTATTTTCAGAAGACAGATAACTCCATAATCTTATTCTTCTCATTATCATGATTGCAGAGATATCTTAAACAAGGTAAGCTTATAATCAGTACAATCTAATCATTACCACCTGGGCAGTAACGAATACTTGATGACATACACCACTTAACATACATGCGACGTACAATGTAATGGCATCAATAGGAATTTTGCATGACGCTGGCCCTACTGCAGCCGCCGAGGGGAAAGGTTGGTTCATTGGCGCGAGGCAGGCTAATGGAATTATTAGTGGGTTGTTAAATTGAGAAATTTAATTCTTGAAAGGTTACTTGACGGCATCTCAATACTCAACTTCCAATCATTTTACCATAGGAATAAAATAATGATTTCCTAGTAAGCAACTTACGGACACTGTTCCGACTGACTCCTTCCTCAGTCACTATAGTATTATTGCGCCCTTTTTGTCCCACCTCATCTCAGTTCCCCCAAGCCTATCCGCCTGGAATACCCTTCTTCCACATCTTCTCGCAATGTTAGTCACCACTCATCATCCAATCATCCATCAGTCCCAGTGCCAATCCTGAGACCAGCAGATGGCCATTTCGTTAGGGAAGCGCAAGCGCTTCTGTGAAACAGTTGCCTCATCTCGGCTCAATTCCATCGAAGGCCTTGGTCTTTCTGCCGAAGAACGCAAGCCAGCTTCCCACGAGCTTCGAGCGTCGCCTGAACCATCCCAATCCTATAAGCGGGCCGGATCAAATAAGAAGCTCTCGATTGCAGCTCAAGTCAGATTGGAAAACGAAAGTATTTTCTCATTACGAATCTTGTATCTTCCTCTCATGATCATTCTAATACTAAGCAGCTCGGCGGAAGGCTCGGCGACTCTTGAGTCCACTATACAACTTACTCAAAAGGCTTGAGCAAGAAACCCCAGCTTATGAATGTCCATCGCCTTCGATCTGGGCAGATGTATGTATGGGATTTCTGAGTCTCACGTGTCAATCTTCCTAACAATCATTAGGCCCGCCCTGACCTCTGTGCAGCTCTGCCATTCTTCAAATCGCACCACGGAGGAACTTACACGAATGCCAAGATCGCTTATGGCCATTTACTCGATGGCTTCGGCCTAGGAAATGACTTCTATGGATCTCAAGTTGTGATCTCTCGAACGTCAGTCAAGCAGATCATTCGTGTCATACGTCTCTAACCGAAGCAGTGGCGGATCCTGTGGTACTGAGGGCGGAGATTTGAAGCCGATGAAAGATCAGAAAATCACAAAAGGTGCTCCGCAGTCGCTTCAAAATACCAAAAACAATGATATGGCAATCGTGCTTGTTATGGGTAAGAGAAGGCCCCTTCAATCGATATCGACTCCTAACATGGGACAGGGAATCTGAACCCCGCGCTTGAATTTCATGAAAAGGCAAAGCGATACAACGTGATGGGTCATTTCAGAATCACGGATATATGGCCAGAAAAACACAGGGAATTTATTATTTTCAAAGTGCGCTTTGAAAAGCTAGTCCTTGATGAGGCGAGCTGGTGGTTTCCAGAGAAGCTTGGGCCTATTGACTTCGAGATTCAACCTGTTAAACAAGCCTGCAAAGTTTGCAAGATCGAGCACAAGCAAGTTTACAAGGATGAATGGCTGTGTCTCAACGATGAGTGTTTGAACTTCTGGAAGAATGCAGACGGCAAACCTGGTGGTGAAATCCAAGATCTTGAATACAACACCGACTTTTTAAATTGCCGCTGCCAAAAAAAATTACACGTTCCTTGTCCTCTTCAGCCCATCAAAGGAGTTCCATGGGTCCCTCAACCTCCAAAATCAGCGATTGATGGTTTGGGCATTAGTCGGAAGGTGCTGGCTAACTTTCAGAGGCTCAATATGGGACATGCCGTCATGGACACAAGTGATTCGAAACAATCTCTGGACTTAGATTGCTGGAACTGGAATGGCTTTATATGCCCTCGGTGTGGGAGATGCAATTCGCGAGTCAGCTGGAACAATTTGGAGTGTGGTGGGGACTGTGGCTTTCAAATCACCCTGCCTATGACGAAGATTCCTCTTCGTGACGTCTTGGGGGGCCGCCAGGGGCCAAGTACTAGGTGTGCTTGGAAAGTAAATCGTTTGGAATCCGAAATATCTGAGATAGAGTCATCTGGCTATCAAATTGAGCAGTGGGGGCTGAAGGCTATTGGTCAAATAACTCATATCAAATCAACGGAAGAAATTAACCAGCGACCCAACGGGGCTGACTTCTTATTTGAAGCCTTCCAGGAAGAAGATATTGGACTAAGAAGGCTTGCTCTTACTACAAGTGAAGGTTTGTACTATTCGTGGTGCGGAAATTCCGGGCTTCTCTAATATGCAGTTAGTTAAGGGAGAGCGTACACGCCACTTCGCTGCGAATTTTGTATGTCTGGAGCACATTCCGAGGGAAAGGCTGGACTAATTTCTCATAAAGGGACTGTCTTATAAATTTGTCGCCAAGGTACACACTAAGCCTCTTGAGGGTGCCCCAGACTGTGTGCCTTACGCTCTGGGCATCTTGAATGATGCTGGGCGACGTGTGCGCAAGATTGAATTTCCACAGCTTCAAGTTGAGTACGACGAGGGGGGCGAAGAATATGCAAACGAATGTCTCGTTCTCGGATACTGGGGGAACATGCACATTGGTGTGAGTGATAAATTTCTTTGTCCCCTTTGATTTTTCTCCAAGCGTACTTTCCTATACACTTTCCTATATATGTTCTAGCATATATGACTTGTTATGTAATTATAGACCGCTATTACTGATATTTTTGCCAAGTTTCATGACGATGGCGAGAAGGAGTTGGGCGACGAGGTCCGCACACTGTCCCTTGGTGGTGGATCAACAATGAAGATCCGACTTAAAGCCAAGTATCACTTTGGTTATACAAAATCAGGGATTCTGATTGATGACCGTGAAGGGGTTGTCCCGCCAGGTTGTCACCACGAAGAAGAACGCCGCGAGCTAGTGGCTAAATATCCCAGGACAGATCACCAGGACGAAACTGCACGGTATATGGAAGAACGGGCACAACTCCATGGCTTCACGAAAGATGCAGGTCGGAAGCTAAACATTGAAAAGGGGTCTCAAAAGAAACCACCGATACTCGTCAGCATGAATCTATCCCACGGAGACTGCATCGTAATGCGGGGAAAGGATTTACAGAGATACTACGAGCATGCAGTCTACCCGGACAATAATTTGCGATTTGCTGTGACTTCACGTCATATTATACCAGAAAAGCTTGCGCCTCATGAGCGCGAAGGGGATTCTTTCAGACTTCCCCAGCGATATTGCCTTCCTTCAGTCCAGTGACTCTGGTCAAAGACTGAGGGCCAAGATCGGAGTATATCGTTATATGCCTCGGACCTTGCCCAGCTGGTTGTTCGTTTTCATTTACTGCTTTTTTTTTGCTTTGATCAGGTTGCCCCAGAGGGCCAAGGTGGCTGCGCAGGTTGAATGTCCCGCCATTGACTTCCAGTGAACCTTGAACTAGCTTCTTGAAAATCTTGGCAAGGATGACCGTATAGAATACATTGATATCTGAGCACCTGTCTATATACACCGTACATGCCAAGTCATATTCGGACGTGCGCGGGAATGTCCAGGGGACTGAAAGGGGATGTAGATATTGCGGCTGTTCTATAGAAACCGGAACCATGGACGTGGACATGGATCCATGGGGCTCTTCCGCTGGGCCCCGGCAGCACAATTCCGCCCCCAACTTTCGTGCCTAAAATAGACCCCCATGGGCATCATGAATATTACCATGACTTAAAACACACGGTGTGGTGTAGATAGATGATTAAGAGAGTGGCCCTGTGTGACTCTGCAATGCTTCAAGGGCAGAACGAACGGCTGCACGACATACAAAGCTGGTGGAAACGTGTCTACCTAACCTGCACATCCTTAGTGAGGCTCCTCCAGGCTCGAGCACCCCCGCCTCGTGTCCCAACAGAGGATCCGAAAATAAACCCAGATCGCAGTCTCTCGAATTCTCCGAGTGGGAAACATACCCACTGTTGCCAAGGTCGAAATTGATCCCGCTACTCCACGTTCTCTCCAGCTCGTGCGCTATCTGGTCTCGGCCCGACATTTTGCACCCTGGCCTCTCCTGCATCATCCCGGGGAATGCCCGTGTCCGGCAGCTATCCAGTCCTTCCCGCTTCCCCTCTCCTCTTGATGACAGCAACCTCGTCACCGTTCGTCGGCGAGTGATTCTCCGTCTTGCGCCCTTGGACTTCTGTGCCTAGCTGTTCAAGACTCCCACAGGCGACCTGGGACCCTCCCAGCTTCATCCCACTGTGCGGGCGCCGCAACGATGGCTTACCCCAATGGTCAGCAGTCCTACTACGGCCAGTCTAGCAACCCTCCAACCTCCCAGCCAAACCCGAATCGCTATCACAACCCGACCCAGAGCCCGCATCTCCCTAGGCGAATGCCCAGTTTCAATGCTGGAGACGACACTTTGCTCTTCAACTCAGGTCGCGCGCACAACGCGGGGGCTGGGGCGAACGGTCAATACTCAGTGGAACAAGGAACTTACAATCCGGCACATGCTGCAAATGGCGATGGCGTTGCGCAACCTTCGCCAGACTTATCGCGCATGTCGCCGACCCGTGCCTCGTCGCAGTCGGTGCACATGCCCAGCTACCAGTACCAGTATCAGTCGTCCAGCCAACCTACCTATAACCCCCAGCAGTACGCAATTCCACAATCGCAGACTCAGCCGAATCTAAGCTATTCAACATTATCTTATACCCCTTCGATCAATACCTCCCATTCTGGCTCGGCCTCCAGTCACCAGCCATACAACCCCGCCGCGTATCAGCCATCTGCCGTGTCGGGGTTGGGGTCCCCAACAATCGCACGACGACCGAGTGAGATTTCACCATATTCGCACACACATTCGACGTCCCAAACCTACGGCTACCCCCAGCAACCGCCTCTGCCTCCGCCCCGTGGCCCAGATCATCCATATGGTGGACGTTCGTCTTATGCAACCTCGCCCGTCGCCCCAAGCAGTCATTCCTCCACCTACCAGCCTTTCTCGCCCCCATCGTCGACAACATATGCGACATCGAACTCTCCATCGGGTGGTTATATGCCCCAATCTGCGTCTCACTCCTACTTCCCAGCGGCTCAAGGGTTCGGAACGGACTCTCCGTACCCCTCTCATACCATCCCGCCTATTGGTAATAACAATAGTGATGACCAACCCCCAACACCACCAGTCCATCAGTCGCAGAGCAATGGCACTTACAGCAAACAACCGAGTGTCTCTAGACGGCCTCTCCCCCCAACCGGGATAGATCAAGATTTGTCTCTTGGGCCGCCCAGGCGCACCGACACCTTGACGCGACATCCCCAGGCCCGCCCACTTCCTGGACCGCCAGTTGACGCCGAGCCAGACGTCCACGGCAGTGATGAATTGATCAGAGAGCTCGAAACAGCCGTCATGGACACACAAGCAAGCTTTTCGCGGGCCCATGGTTCTCGCAGCTCCCACAGCGGTTCCGCTTCTCGAGTACGATTATCACCGGATGAGCAACATACTCATACCAACAATGGAAATATGGCGACAGGTACTGGGCACATTGTCAACTACGACGCATATAGTGATGATAGTGAGGCCGAGGCCGAGGCGGGACTAGCTATGTTGCAAATGGCAGAGGAAGAAGAGAGAGCGCGACAGGACCGCGAGCGCGAGCGCCTTGAAGGACGCACTCGTCGTGAAACTAATGCTTCGGTAATGAGTTCTCGTTCTCATGAGTCTTACACGTCGAACAGAGGTCCTTCTCCTCGTCATTCCCCGCGACATTCTCCCCTCTCAGATTCCCAAGAAAATGAATTCGTAGGACATGACTTGGCACTTTATGGTGGGGGTTATCATGGGAATATGCATTATGGTGAAACAGGAACCTACAGCCCGGAACGACAATATTTGGAGCCTTTTGCAGATGGGTCAACGGGCAGGTCTAGCTCTTTCAAGAGCAACGCTTCTGGAAATGCTCGAGCCGATTCATATGAAGACTACGATCATCCACCAATTGCATACGAATTCGCCAATCTCCTGCATCACTACCCCCCTGATGCGAGAGTCGACGCGGGCGGTACCGGTGGTCTCTCGACTCCCGGAAACATAGATCGCAGGATGAGTTGGGACTATGGTGAAGAGACAGAAAGCCCGTATGAGCACCCAGAAGGCGATCATTCTGGAGATGAAAGTCCTTACCATGCAGCTCATGAAGACTTGTTCTTCCATCCTGGCATGCGTCCCTTACCCCCGGCTCCCGTCGAGCCTGCTGGCAATGCCACAACAGATCTATACTCGCATCTGATGCCTGCTGGCACCTACCGGCCACCAGATCACGACCCCGTTCAAGATCACCCATTGTACAGGAACCCGTCTTCCTCGGGCTCCGGCGACGCATACGACGATATTCTCAGTCCATCCCAAGTTCCCCGATCATCATCTCTGTCGACTCCAATTGGACCTCGTGCCGATGCGCCGATCAGATCGAAGACCGATGCAGACAGAGCAAGATACAAGCAGCAACAGGACTTCCTGTGGCAGCTTCAAAACAAAGATCTCCCCGAAGTTGACCCTGCAGAAGCAGCTGCTACTATGGATCTCGATCTTCCATCCATTCCCACTGGGCGCCGCAAGCGCTTCAATCCTGCGAAGTTATCATCTGAGCAGTTCAAGAAGTGTGCCGAGCCATGGGCTCTCAGCTCTATTTTGGCATGGATCCGAGATCTCAGCGAGGACGAGCCATATCTGAAGGAACATGCTATCACGGACGCAATTGTGGCTCTCTTCACCCACAAAGTCCCCACCATGAACATTGCTGATGCTGAAACGTTAGCTTCTCGCGTGGTGGCCAACATGCGTCAAGCAGAGGCGTTGGTCCCGGAGGAAGAGTGGGTCAAGTTCAGCAACGGCAATCTCTCGGGCATCTTGTTCCAAATCACTGGAACTGGATGCTACTCCTCGAAGCTCCATGAACAAGAACTGCACATCCAGGACACAGACACATATGGCCGTTGCTACTCCCATCACTGTATGAGGACTTTAAAGAAAGTCAACCTCAAAACGCAAATGATGGCCCCTCAAAGGAAGATTGAGGACTGGGTTACTTTCTACAAGGTTCCGAAGGAGACTTGGGAGTCTTATCCCAAGAAGGAGATTGATCGTCAGAACAACTTGCACGAGATTGTGACTACAGAGGACGCCTTCATCAGTCAATTAGATGTCCTTCGAGAACTCTACCGTGACCAGCTGGCTACAATGAACCCGCCCATCATTCCGACCAAGCGGCTGAACAAGTTCTTGACAGATGTCTTCGGTAAGGTGGATGCAGTGAAGAAAGTCAATGAAGACTTCTTGTTGGCCCAATTGAAGTACCGTCAAAAAGAGCAGGGTCCGTTCATTGCAGGGTTTAGTGACATTTTCAGGGAGTGGATTCGCAAGGCCAAGAACGTTTACATTGACTATGCTGCTACGTTTCCCACTGCAAATTACTATGTGCGCAAGGAGGCCGAGCGCAATGTTCAGTTCAAACAGTTCCTCAACCAGGTTCGCGAGCATAAATTGTCCAACAGACTCAGCTGGGATACTTTTCTCAAGGCTCCAATCACTCGTATCCAGCGGTACACTCTTCTACTTGCCACGGTGCATAAGAACATGGTCAAAGATTCTGATGAAAAGGCAAATGTCGCACAGGCCATTGAAGAAATCAAAGTGGTCGCTTTAGAATGTGACAACAAGGTTGGCGAGATGAACAAGAAAGCAGATCTCATGGAGCTTGCTACCAAGCTGCAACTTCGACCGGAAATGAAGAAAGAAGTCGAGCTTAACCTGGAGCACTTAGGTCGAGAAATCATTCACAGGGGTGATCTCCAGCGCCCAGGCACGAGGACTCGTTTCCTCGTAGACACACATGCTATTTTGTTTGATCATTACTTCGTCCTTGCCAAGTTGTCGACTACTCGCGAGCAGTCAAGGGCGGTCAAATACGAGCGCTACGATGTGTCAAAGCTGCCAATTCCAATGGATCTTCTCGTATTAGAAAGCACTAATGAAGACCCGGTCGTGAAGTCGTCTGTCAGGGGTGTGACTACTGTTACTCCAGCGCAAGGTGCTGCTGCTGCTGCTGCTGCTGCTGCTCCTGGAGCTGGAGCAGCCGCAAACGGACCGGTAACAACTCTTATCGAGTCCAAGGATGACAAAATTTTATATCCATTTAAGATTAAACATCTTGGCAAAAATGGCACTTACACTCTCTATGCTTTCTCTTCACAGAGTCGCTCTGAGTGGTGCCACAAGATCATCGAGGCAAAGACTAAGCACGCTGCAGCTCTATTCTCGCAAAATGCGGAACCTTTCCGACTGCGTGTCCTCGCGGACACTGCGTTCGCTACATCTGATGGAACTGCCAGTGTGAAGAGCGTCACCATCAAGGGAACCCCATTACATCGCGCCATTAAGGAGGTCGAGAAGCGATATGAAGGATCTGGTGCTCGTCCTCAAGCCGTCTGTAGGACTTCCGTCAACTGTGCCACGGTCTTCCAGCAACCGCCGGGCAGAATGATGTGCGCCATCGGAACAGACTACGGTGTCTACATGTCTGATCTTAGTGATCCTCGTGGTTGGTATCGCGTAAGTTAATCAATAAATCCTCTCATAGCTTTTTCGGTTTTACTAATTTGTTCCAGGCAATTCAAATTATGCGAGTCACGCAGATCGCCGTGTTTGAGGAATTCAACCTTTTCTTACTCATTTCTGACCGCTCCCTTATCGCCTATCACCTTGATGTGATTTGCCCTGCAAGCGGTGTCCCTTCTCAATCTCAGGACTCTTCTCGTAAAGCAGCACAGAAGCTGTCTGGCAACCGTGAAGTTGGCTTTTTCGCAGCCGGGCGAATGAAGGATCGTTACTTGCTCTTGTACAAGAAGCGGGACGGACTTTCGTCCACTTTCAAGGTATGATATACACTTCTTCTCCTTCATCGTGTCTTCAGTGTCACTCACCTCCCTCCCAAATAGGTCCTCGAACCAATACTTCAAAAGTCCTCATCGAGCAGAAGTCGGTTCTTCCAGTCAAGGAGATCCCAGACCGAATTCTTCCGGGAATTTGATGAATTCTACATCCCGGCCGAAAGCTACAGTATCAACATGTTCCACTCTTCCATTGCCATCGCCACACACCGCGGTATCGAAGTTCTCACCCTAGACAAGAAACAGTCTTGGTCCGTACCTGATTTCCGCTCTGATACCACCCCCGATGCATCCGATACCCTGCTAAGCATTGCCCATCGCATCAAGGATCTGCGACCTCTTGGCATGTTCCGCCTAAGTGACTCTGAGTTCCTCGTCGCGTACCAAGAGTGCGCTGTGTACGTCAATAAGCACGGCGATGTATCCCGAAGCGTAGTCATGGAGTTTGTGGGCAGTGCGCATACCGCTTGTCTGTACGGCAAATTCCTCATTCTCTTTAACGATGACTTCGTCGAGGTGCGTAATGCCATGAACGGCCGCTTAAGACAGGTTATTCCTGGTCATAATGTTGTCTGTCTGGACGACGGAACTAAGCTGCCTGGCTCGTTTGGTCAGGCTAATGCCAAAGCCTCGAACTCAAATGGGGTCTCGGATGGCATTAACCACACCGTCAAGATCTGCATGCAACATCCTGAGCATGAGCGCAGCCAAATTGTGCTCGAATTAGTCGAGAACGAAGGCCAGAAAGACTAGGCCTTCGTTGGTCAATTGGTATGACCAAGTTGTCTGCATGGTTCAGACTGCAACATCGCCATATCTTCTCTCCGGCGAATATCTCATGTTGCTGCTATTAATCTATACCCTTCCTCTTTCTCATTTTCATTTCTCTTTTTTTTTTTTTTTTTTTTTTTTTTTTTTTTCTGTCTTCTCTTTTTACTATTATTTTCCGCTTTTGACTTGGGTTCCATCTACTCTGTAATGGTTTGGGCGGAGGCATCAAGCGTGGATAGCGTGGATTCTTGCATGCACCTCGACGCTTTAGAGCGTTCAGGGAATGAATGTACATAGAAATGTCGAGTGTGCCGCCACCTCATGAATTTAACGAACCTGACCTATTTCCGAGGAACTCCTTAGATCGCACCAGGCCCATGGAATGAATATAATGCTATGACCGCGGACCAGCGTTGCGCGGGAATCCAGACTGTCGGTCTTATCTGATCTCGGCATGTCGGGCCTTCGGGACCGCGAACTCTTGTTAATAATCCCTTTTTTCCACGTCACGTAACGTTAACAGCCCAACCTCGCTCCCGTATGAACTTCAAACATCAGCACAATAATTCACCATGACTATCTTGAGCAAAGCCCTCCTTTCATTCGTCAGTCTGACTACTTCGGTGGGCTGCTACATCGCCGACTGGAATGAAACACACATCTACAACGAACGCTGGCCACCACACGCCAAGTTCCACAATGGTCAGACTATGTCCATGGGCGCTTTACTTGGCTTGATCACTGCATTCTACACGTTTCGCTCTGCCCGCTCAGCCGAGCTGCGCAGCCATTACCTCGATGTTGTCGCTTGGGTTGGCGCGCTGTACTGGGTTACCCAGTTATCTGCCTTCCTCTATCCCGGCAGTCTGGCAACTGACCCAGAGTTTGGGACCGGGGCACCACAAATTTATGTGTCTGCTGTGTCTTTGTCGTCCCTTGCAGTGGGAGTTTGGTTGGAGAAGCGCGCTTTATCTAGTTCCTCGCATGCTGCAAAAAGGGTTGATTAGTCGGGTCCTGGAGGATTGACGACTATCTGTTGACTAAGTATTCATGGATAACTAATTATCGTGGCGTTTGCTGTTTGTCAAACATTTAAGGCTGGAGATTGTGTTGCCTCTTTGTACATTACCACTACTACTCGCTCCTCTTCTCCATTCCAGCTACTGACTGTCATGGAATTTATAAACTATAATTTTATTACGGCATATTGACAGCCAGAAAATATTCTACATATCATGCATATCCGCATATAGCCCAGCATTCAGTTTTGAATCCCTAAATTTGCGCTGACTTCCCCCATTTTGCAATAAGTCGTTGCTATAAGTCGGTCTGTCTAGGACTCTGATGCCGCCAATCTTTTTCGGAAATCAAGAAGTTTTCCTAGAAAACATGCAGTGATTTGGGGTGTCTTGGAGTTTGGGGGTTTGGGAAAATATCATATCAAAGGCCAACACATCAAGAGAGGAGAATACGTGATATAATTTGCTTGTCAAGGTGATTCTTTCTCGAGCTTCCTTGTGAAACGGAAATATCTTGTCTTCCTGTGGTCCTACTACTGGGAAAGAACGAAATTTGCCTCGACGCAGCAAACTGAGGATGAAGTATGGCATCCCGTTGCCTATTACTCCAAAATTTATGACCAGATAGATGACTTTGCACGTGTGAACGCAACAATTACTTTCACTTCAGGAATCGTGGCAGCATCATGACGTGGTCTAAGCGACCACTAGAGGTTTTGGAGAGCTGGTTGGTCTTTTCTTGTTCCATGACTTTATTCTGGGAGGGTTGAATAGTACGTGTGGTTAGGTCTTGCACTTCAGGCCTTGGGGAGGACCTACTAACCGCCACGTTGTCACTACCAGCTTTCAAGATATAGACGGCATATGTGATTTGGGCATACGAGGTTCCGCAAATTTGAAGGTTCCTTGGAGGAATATAAGAGAATTTAGTGGAGATACTAAAACTTTTGAGGCCTGCTCTACACAATTTTGAGTTGGAATACAGTCAACTGCTATTGGGATCCCTTTCGCCAGGCAGTATGAACAACGTATAATATAAGCGTACGTCTTATTCATACTCTACTGTAGGCTTGCTAGATGAAGCGGGTTTACCCTGCCAGCTTTCGACAGGCACAGTAAGATCTGGATTGATGGGGACAACGCCCTCGACATGCACCTAGGCTCTGAAATATGTTAGGAATAGCAAAATAAATGTGCAGTGCCGCAATTCGGCTTCGATTAAAGCGCTATTTACATTCGCAAGACAAATGCCACATCTAACACGAGTTTATAATTGCACAGGAGATAGTTCTAACGGAGAATAAACACAATGAAAAGATAGACCTCCGTCTAACATGGTAGAGAGAGATGGGGATATCATCATGATTCGAATTCAACGACCTTGCTAACCACCTCCGGTTCCTGTACACGAGTTGACGCGCCCAGCGAAGCAGCATCATCTTTCTTGGCCGACTCATGTCCTGCATCACCCTTATTTTCAAGGAGAGACGAAGCTTCGACTTCAGCACCTTCCAGAAGATCGCGGTCCGTGTCACGCACCCCACGACGCTCAAGATCAGCACCGTACGCCCCGGCACCCCAGCTCGAAATGCCGCCCGCCATGGCAGAGGTCGAGGCGCTTGAGCGACGAGGGTAGTCCTCTTCGTCGTCCTCGTCATCGTATTCATCACGGCTGAGTGCATTGCGCTCGAGTTCACGCTGGGCCTCGTCCATTCGCTTCTTGACTTCGGC
>KZ119132.1:0-65047 GCA_002153405.1 Mycosphaerella populi pn0402
CCAGAAGCAGCTGCGCCGCACCAAGCAGATCGGCCCTTTCCAGTACTCCCATCAGGGTAGTCTGGCCTACATCGGAAAGGAGCGTGCCGTCGCCGATATCAGCTGGCAACATCGCTAGCGGTGGTACCCTGACCTATCTTTTCTGGCGTAGTGCTTATTTGAGCATGTGCTTCAGCTGTAAGTTTTTTTTTTTTTTTCCCATACACCATGACATTGTTCAATCCATTCCTAACGATTTCCTCCCTTTTAGCTCGCAACCGTGTTTTGGTCGCGGTTGACTGGATCAAGGCCCGTCTTTTCGGTCGTGACGTGTCCCGAGAGTAAATTTGCTGTTCGTGAAGTCGTGACAGGCTTCTTGCTGTGAATGCAGTAAAGCGCATGTCTTATCACCTTTGTCTCTTTCTTATACCCGAAGAATTTATCCTCGGCTTTTAGAAACGCCACGCCACCTTATATGCCACCTACCGACTGTCATTGTTTCACATTTCCCATATGTTCTGTACTAAACATATTCATTTCTTGTTGTTTCTGATGATCTGCCATTGGCGCTATCTATTCCTCATTTGTCCTTGCATCTCATCATTTGTCTACTGGATTTGATGTGATAAATATTTTGCTAGGTTTTCCATGCTGAGGATGGAGGGAGAAAAGCATTGATTCGCTACTGTTACTGATAAACTCCAGTCCTTTCGCTGGATGTGTACACTTAGGGAATAGACTGGGGCTGGGATTTTTCTTCTTTCTTCTTCTTTTTTTTTTTTTGGTTTAGAGCTTGCCATTTCTAGCTAATGAATTTCGTTTCTTGTATTAACCGTCACTGAGGACTTCCATATATACCACTACTAAGGCTTATACGCGGAATCCCCCAAGAGACCTGTAGCTTCAGCAGATTGGTATCATCCAATCATTATTATTATGAACATCGCCTAGGCATGGGAATAGCTTGCCCGGCAACAGTAATAGTAGAGAAGCACAGTCTAATAAAAGGGCAAACGTAGTGGATGAAGTAATATTGGATTTGTACAAAAGTCTCACTGTCTAGAGGCAAGAAACATCACGCCGAAGAAAGAAGAATGAAAAGTCGAGTTAGGAACGAGGGGGGAATATTCGCACGAGATGGATGATGTGAATGGGTACATAACGGTCAGGGAAGAGGTATCAAGCTAGAAAGTTAGGGGAAATACAATAAATCAGGTCATGACAAAATTCGGTTTAGAACAAGCCCCAGCGACTGCGAGTCTCCTTGCTAGGTTGAGCGCGGTCCGGGCCTCGTTGGCCACTGCGGCCGTCTAATTGCCGAATACTCTCGATCTTTTGCAATGCCAGTTCCAGGAGCTCCTTCTTGCGAATAATATCAAGGTGGCGGCGAACGCGTGGGTCTTCGCGAGCAAAGCGTTCAATCTCTGCATCGGAAAGGTGTCTACCAAGGCGCAGGTCCAGTTCACGGGGGAAGTTGTAGTAGAACTCGGACAGGAGCTCAACGTTCAAGAAGAGAACAGCAGTAGAAGTGAGTTTGTCGGCCACGACATCAAGGAAAATCTCAGGGCAGTAATACTTGTTCTTCTGGGTAGCGCACTGCTTGGAGCGAACAGCCATAATTCTCATTTTGATGAGTTCGGCTCGGTCACGCAGGAACAGTCCCTTACGCCCCCGCTCTAATAGGGCAGCACTGAAGCCGCCAGCTCCTCCAGATCCATTGCCCTCCAACACCACATCGCCTTTGCGTACTCTGTCAATAAAGGAAACGACATCTTTGAGTTTCCGCTTTCCGACTGCATCCTCCACATGCTTGATGGCAGACTCGCAGGCACGAAGTTCTTCCTTCAGCACCTTACTCACGTTCTCTCTGCCCTTGGACCACTCTGTATCCTCGACCTCTATTTCGAATTTGTATGGCTTGATACAGTTTTCCACTTGATCACTGGTGCTGAAGAATCGCTCATTCAGAATGCTTGTGCAGGCATCGGTAATTTGCTTGTGGGCACCAGGATGGGACGCAAATGTCGAGTTGGAGAGCAGTTGATCAACATGGTTTTGAAGAGCATTCGCAACAACAGTAGTAGCAAGTCTACCAATTCCAAGCTTGGTCAAGGTTGAGCTAGAAGCGTCCAATTTCCGGTGCCAGTATAGTGATTCTGGGTCAGCCTTGGGCAAATCCTTGAGCGGATCAAGTTCTGCCATTGGCGGGTCGAGATCGTCTACTGGTTTGTTCCAGTAGCGCTGGGCTAGAATGTCCATGACTCGTTGATCCAGCTCATTCTTCAGCATCTCCCGAACCTGCGGGCGGCCAAATGCTTCGGTGAATGCCTTGAAAGAATGCTTGAAGGCGTCGAGACTCTCAGCCAGATATGACTCGGCGCTTAGAGGTCGGTCGTTATATTGTACCTTAAATTCGTAGGTTGCCTCCTCCAGTTCTTGGCTAATGGCATCCCGAGTACCGGAGAGACTAGATGCCATAGTCTGTTCTAGGACATGCATCAATTTCTTGCGGAGTGTTGATACTCCAACTTCGGTATCAGAGTGTGTACCGAACTCGGCGGGGTGCGCTGAGAAGAATGCATTCTCGTTTTTCAGAATCGCAGATGTGATGTTTCCAGAGCCGCGTGAGAAAAGCGCATTAGTGGAGGGAATTCGACTAACGACACCCACGTATCCCAGTCGCAGCGGGTATTTCTTGTCCGTAAGAACATCATGGCCACGTTCTGGATCGACTAGATCCATCTTGGTGATCACACCAATAGTCCTTTCACCACGAGGATCTACCCGGCGGCTGGCTCTTAATGCTGTTGAGTTGGCCAAGTCCACATCTGCAGCAGAAATTGCCAAGATGACATTGGGGGGCTGAATATATTTGTCACACAAATCGTTGATCTTCTGCTTCAACTCTGGAGGCTGATCGTGACCAGCCACTTGTATGTATCCGGGGAGATCGATCATGGAGAGGTCAGGAACGTTGGGAGAGTAAATAGTCAGCTGAATAGGATCATCAGAGACACAATCCTTGTCCGGAACAGCAAGGTTTAAATCGGTAAGGGTGCGTTGGATAGAAGTAAAGTCGGTTATCTTGCCAAGTCCCAAGGCTGGAAATTCTCCGTATTCACCCTGAGCATTAGGCGTGTTGACCAAGGTCAATTCAATCGGTCGCCGGGTTACCATATTCGATCCCTTCGGCAGAAATTCATGCCCAACAATAGCTTCAAGAACTGAACTTTTCCCAGAGGACTGAGACCCAATAACAACGATGGAGGGGAGAGTTAAGGATCCAGATTGGCCGACGGTTTGCAGAATATTTCGAATCTCAATCATCTTCCGCGTGAGAAGCATCATCTGATCGTCGTCCGCGGCTTGCTTTTCGCCTCGTGAACCCTCGTCCGATTGATCGTATCCGAAAGCCGCCGAGGTAGCTGCAGCAGCTCCTGCAGCAGCCGTTCGAGGCTCTTTGGGTTCTTTGTCGCCTCCGCCACCCTGTGACTTGGAGTCTTCATCCATACGAAGGATCTTCTGTAGCCATTCCGGAAACTCTATTTCTTCGGTTGTTTTGTTCCATCCTCGTTGTGTCTGATCGGCGACATCCTGGATGCCTTGGAAGATCCCGCTCGCCGTATTACCTGCAGTCTCTCCAGCCGACTTTAAAAGATCCATCGCGTAATTACCAGCCTCTATAAGAAATTATTAGCCTCATTAACCAATCCATCAGTGGGGCATAGAACGAACGTGTTGCTTGATATTGAAAATAAGCTAGACCCGCAATCGTAGCTCCACCAAACATAGCCGGAATGCGGGCCAGCTTTAGGGCTAACCTGGGAAGCATGCGGGCAAATGAAAAGTTCCGAACAGCAGGGACGTTATTATGAATAGCATTTGAGCCTGTGGGCCAGGCGCGCCCGCGGAGTGCAGCGCCATCCGCACGCAGTAAGCCCCCTGTGCGGGAGCCAGCATTGTGAAGATGACGAGATAGGCCCGTTCTTACCAAAGGGGCAAGTCGATGGGAGAGAATCCTCCCGCTCATGGCTGTCGAGTGGTCACATTCAAGGCCAGATGGGGAGGAGGAGATAAGTTGGGATGCGGTCGATCACTGACATCAACGTGACCTGCGCAAGTGGCCGCGTCGACCGCCGCACTGGTCATGTGATATAAATCACGTGTATTCAATGACGTGCTGTGCAAGGGAAGTGAGCTTTGCTGTTATTAAGGGGGAATATTTATTTATATTTAAATTCTTTGTACTCCGGTCTTTGGACTGGCTAGGTTTGATTTCCACAAAGACCCTGTGTCTGCTGTCAATTTGTGGCTGAACGACCAGTACCTCGATTTGGCCCGATAGTCGGTGACTGTCCAGCTGTCCGCGCAGGTCTTTGACCGTCAGTCTGCTCAAAGATTAATTCTGACGGCAAGACGTCGAGGGGATCTGATAAATCTCTTTCTTGATGCTCATATAGTTGATATCTGGATATCTATCCTATATTTCTTCTCCGTTCTCTGACGTCTCATCAACGCACAAACACAAAATGTGTCGTTTTTTGGTGAGTCAACGGAGGCACGCGATCGAGATAACGTTAAACAACCGAATCGACGCTAACAGTATGCCTTCAGATTTATAAAGGGCGCAATGATATCCGACTCAGCAAATTAGTGACCGAGCCCAGTCACTCTATTCTAACACAGTCCTATGACTCGCGGTTAAGATTGGTAAATCCAGATCTTCGCAGTCGCTAGCCGCCAGAAGCTAATACAGGAGGCAGGATAATCGCCGCCCAGTCAATGGTGACGGCTTCGGAGTCGGGTTCTACACAGACCCCAAATTAGGCCCTGAACCTTGCATCTTCACATCAACGCTACCTGCGTGGAACTGCGAGAACCTGGAGCGGCTCGCCTTGAAGACATGCTCCAATCTGATCTTTGCGCATGTGCGCGCAACTACAGAGGGCTCTCTTGCAGATAATAACTGCCACCCATTCCAGCACCAGTCGTTGATGTGGATGCACAACGGCAACATTGGTGGCTGGAACTACGTCAAGCGCACTCTGGCATCGTCCCTAGCGGACAAGTGGTTCCTCGGCGTGAAAGGTGGCACAGATAGTGAGTGGGCTTTCGCGCTGTTCCTCGATCTTCTGGAGAAAGAGGGCGTGGATCCTAGTGCGGACCCGGGGCCCGAAGGCTTTGGGCAGGCGTTACTGCGTCGGGTGATGATGAAGACGATTGCGACGATTAATGAGTTTATTCGAGAGATTCCACAGAGGTATAATGTCACCGGGGTTGAGACGAGGAGTTTACTCAACTTTGCTGTTACAGATGGCCACACTGTTGTGTGCACGAGGTATATCAGCAGCAAGACGGATGAACCGGCCAGTCTGTACTTCTCATCAGGAACCAAGTGGAAGGAAGGCTCAACACCAGGGCATTTCAAGATGGAGCGCCATGATAAGGGTGCGGATATTGTGCTAGTTGCGAGTGAGCCTATTACATTTGAGAGACGTAAGTTGAGAAATCCCGGCTGGTGTACAGATATCCACACGATGCTAACTAAAGGCCAGACAATTGGGTATCTGTCCCGACAAACTCGGTGGTTACTATTCACAAGCAGACTGTGCTGCTTCATCCTATCGTAGACGAGTTCTACAGCGAGAACCTCGCCCATGATCGCTCTTCTTACTTCGCCGTATCCAAGGGTCTTGTGAGCACTGCTCCTGGAACAACTGTTCCACCACCAAATGGGAACGAGGGTTGTGCTTCATCGGCCTCGGTTACAAAAGAAGAGGGCTCTCAATTAGGGCGAGCGCCTGGATGTGCTGTATCCCATTGATCACTTCCGAAGGCTGGAGCATTTCTTTCTTAGAAGGGCGTCTGGGGTTATATTTGGAAGTTGAGGGCTCAATTCCCTTGAAGCATTAATACAGAACATTGCATGTGAACGGTGGAGAAATCTTTGGATACAAATTGTTATAGCGTGGAGTTTACAAGATTCGATACTTTGCCAAAGTAAACATTCAAAATTAGCCCCCGAGGTGCTATGCAATTAAAGTAGTATTTATACAATGGGTATCACAAAAAAAAAGAGAAAAACACCGCGTAATCAGCTGTCATCTCCAGATATATTCGCATGCTTGAAATATTTCATTCCCACCCAAGCAATAATGACCCAAACCCAAGACATGACGGCCGTGAGAATGATCAAAGCAGGGTAATACCCAACGATAGGCAATGTAGGATCATCTTCTAGCTCTGGCGGGGCGTAAGGTGTTTCGCCAACATCCCATGCCCAGCTCCAGACTTCAAAGCAACTGCCCATGCCCACGACGAAGACCAACCACGTAACCACGAGGATAATCCAGCCCCACCATTCTGTCTCAGAGTAGTCCCAAGCTATGTCGGCGTTTTTCTGCATCTCCACGGAATGTGTTGCTAGCGGCGATGATGTCGCACGGTGCACCGGCCGATATGTTGTATCTGAGGTAATGGGAGGGAAGAATGACTCGGAACTGGAAGAGGGGGTGGAAATGTGCAGGGCAGCTGGGCCAGTCGATTCGGAGGTATTTGGAGTGCCTATCCGTGGAAAAGAGACGAGATCTTCATCGTCTGTCGCTGTCTCCTCGCCAAGTAATGCATTGTTGGTATATTGTTGGCGCTGTTGCTGATGCTGCTGTTGTGCGAGTTCCTGCCGGCGGCGTGCGACAGAGACGCGGGGCTTCAGGAACGAGCTGACACCGCGCCAGCTCGTTTGCGAGGTATTTTCTGAGTCTTCGTCAAAGGTGCCGTCCTCATGAGCAGGGGAATGATTGTTATCGGCCAGAGAGGGCTGGCCTTGAGGAAATCGGGGAGGAGGAAGGCCGGTGCTGGTCGTGGTGCCCTGGGCACGAACAGAATCCACGCTTTTGCTCAGGGCGCGTTTGTCGCGGGATTCGAGGCGTGTACCAAGTAATGCCGTCTTGCGCAGAGAGCCTCTTCGTCGCCTTGTCCGTCGCTGTTGCTGTATCACCGTGGCCATCGCTTTGCCGCTGGCCGTTGGATCTGTTGTCCGCGGCGTCATATGGGATGACCCTGGGTCATCGTTGTCTCCGTCCTGCTCCATGGCGTGAGAGCCGAGATCTGATTGTGCTGAATGGTTTATACGAAGGAATGGAAGTCTGGAGAGGAGCGAGCCTGAGGGGCTCCGCTTGTGGCCGCTGCTTGCGCTCCCGGAGCGTGTTCGAGTGGATAATTCGGTGGCGGCTGCGAATTCCGCGGCGCGGTCACCGCTGTCATCCATTGGTATGAGTGGGGACCAAGGATGAACACAATTTCATTAAAGACTGAAGCATTCGGATTTAGTGCTTTGAGGTGTTGAGAATAAAACTTGGCTCATATTCTCGTATGTAGCGGGGTTCGTGAACGGTCGTATGTTTGAGGAGGTGATTCGCATTGTACTTTGTGCTGTGCTGTGGTTGCAGGGGTCCAGAATACCTAATAGGGTAATTGAACTACATGGAACAACTCGACAAAACTCGACACATCACAGATAGCATGAGATTTTTATTTGGTACATTTTTGGGCTCTCCTTGTCTCGGATTGAATAGCAATTGTTGAAGACACCGTGAATACAACTCGGTACTTGGACCATATAGCGTCCTTCATAGACCAGACAATCGCAATATGAAGTATACTACATACAATATCCTCGCTTTATTGAAAAGCTCCCTGGCTACCTGCAAGGTAACACCACCTCGGGGGGCCCTAAGCTCCATGAGTAAAAGCAAAACAAGGTAGGACAAAGAGTCATCGCCGACGCTTGAGGGATATCATCATGCAAACAGGACAAAAGGCAAATTGGTATATGGCTAGGATGCCAAAAGGCAGACGCAAAGATCAAAGTCGCGCACTGAGAAGGAAATTCATCACAGCATATACGGATACTCGAAAGGAAGGAAAAAGCTCCATAAGACCAAATTGTCAACCGAGAGAAAATCCATGGCAACCCCATAGGAGCATCTTTTTGATGGGAAACAGAAAATCAGCTGTCTCCAACAGAGAAGATAAGAGCCTAAAAAAAGAGATAAAAAGACAACGGACAAGTGATAAGCACAAATGAAGCAAATTTGATACAGCACATTCATGTACTGAGGCAATGCGATACACAAAACTAGCGAGAAAATGGAAAGAGGGAGGTTCAAGCACAAATAAACACTCGCATATAGAAGACAGATCGCTTTTATTTGGGAGCATTGCACAGGAATCGACAGTCCAAGGGAAACAAACTGGTGCTCGCACACTCGAAAGGTGATGAAAGAAAGATCAAACCAACAAAGTGGATTTGGGGTATCCGGTGCACAACACACAAAGTTCCATTTCAGAAAACAACAACAATAGACAGTTTGCTCGCTCAGATATCCGTTTCAAAGGGAAAAGTTTAGACATAAGTCAACACCATTTAGGCAGAGTCAAGGGGACGGGAGAGATCAAGGAGGAAAGTGATTGGAGGTCAAGTCCTGCCGGTTCTTAGCCGGAAGAAGGTTGGCTTCAGCCAGTGAGAGCCGGGATCGGGGGTTCGCGCATGTCAAATGGCCGCATGGTATCCAGTCCAAATGCAACCAAGTCTCACAACAACAGAGGGACTCTACGCCTGGTAGGCTCCGTTGAAGTTGTTGTTGGACTGGTCCCAGTTACCAGACGGAGACATGGGTTGGCCACGACCGTAGCCGCCGGCATTCCCTTGGGGATAAGCCTGTCCAGGCATGCCAGGGCCACCAAAGTTGCCGCCTTGTTGATCCCAGCCTCGGCCAGCAGGCGCGGGACCTACTCTAAACCGTCAGCCGGGTACCAGCATAATGTAAACGAAGCGGGGTACTAACCTTGGGCCATAGGGTTGGCAGGTGGGCCACCATACTGAGGGAAGAAGCCAGTGGGACTGTTCTGGAACCCAGCATTGGCTTGCTGTGGCGAGAAGTTGTCGAACTGGCCCGTTGGGGGACGGTCCTTGCCCCACTGTTATTGTCAGTAAACAGTCTTCATTAGAAAAGATATTAAGAAATAATACTTACGCTACACTTCAGGGGACGTCCATTGACATTGTAGCCATTCAGCTGGCAGATAGCCATGGCAGCATTTTCATGTGAATCCATCTTCACGAATGAAAATCCACGGTCAGCCTGGAGGCGAGTCTCAAGGACGTATCCGAAGTTTTGGAACAGGGGGATCAAGTCGTTCTGCGAAGTGTACGGAGTCAAGTTACCAACGTAGCAAGTTGTTTGCCACTGGGGAGTCTGTTGAACCACCATGTCGTAGCTTTGAATGCCCTGCGTAGGGAAGTGGTGGTGGCCGAACGGTGTAGTAGGGGTCATTCCCATGGCGGCCATGGCCTGCTGTTGGGAAATGGAAGGTTGTCCCTTCTGGTTCGCCCAGTTACAGCGGATGGCACGAGATCCAAGCCACTCTCCATCCATAGCGGTAAGCGCCTTGTCGGCATCCTGGCGTTCCCGGAAGGCGACGAACCCATAGCCGCGCGATCGGCCAGTCTTCATATCCCACATGACACGAGCTTCAGAAACCGAGCCGAAAGCACAGAATGCCGAGAGCAGGATATCATCGTTCACTTCATTGCTCAAATCGCCAACAAAGATGTGGAAGTGGTTGGATGTGTCTTCCTTGTTGGTGCTGTTTGACTGATAGGCCCAGTTGACGCGGATTTCCTAGAGCTGATGTTAGGATAAAGTAAAGAGTTATTCTGAAATGGCAGTTACACACCGATTGATGGATTCGACGGCCATTAAGAGTCTGCATGGCCCTCTCAGCCGCTCCAGGATCGTCAAACTCAACGAAACCATAGTTGTATCCCTTACTGTTGAACTGTTGAGGCTAAACGGTTAGTATGGACTAGTAAATAAAACAGAGACTTTGATAGATAAGCTAGCTTGGGGTTGGAGGAGGTAGGATGGATATTCCTCGTCGGAATGATCCCCCAGATCCATCGTGGGGTCAGAAAACGGCTCGGCCAGCTACTCACATTCTTGTCTGGGATAATCTTGACACTAACCACGTGGCCAGTTGTCTCGAAGATTTGCTTGAGAATGTCCTCTGTCACTCTGGGGTCGAGACCGCCGACGTAAAGAGCTCGCTTGTTGGGCTCAGGCGCAGCCCGGCGGACGTAGCCGCCCGCACTGGTGGGCGACATCATGCCACCTGACAGAGGCGAGGTGATGGCGGTTGGAATAGGGTTTGTCTGGGGAATGATCACCGGGGGGCGCGGTGGCGGAGGCATGTGGGATGAATTCGCCTGGCCATTGCCCTGGGCGCCATCGAACTGCTGGTTCTGGGGCCCCGCAGCAGCCTGAGCTGGGGGCAACGAAGAGGAGGCAGATGCCGGGACGTTCTCAGCCATCGTGTACGGGCTTGGACAGGTTGTGAGGAGATAGACCGGGAGGGGGAATAAAGCGAGATCAAATGATCTTTCACGTGTTCAGCGCGGCAACGATTTGGGGGGTCACGATAGATTTTTTTTTTTTGGAAAATGTCGACGGTGTAGCGAGCTGGCGGAGATCACGATAACGATGTCTAAGCAGCTGGTATAATATATTGGGATGAGGAGAGGGGTTGGCTCGCGGGGCGCTTAAGACGCGGACGAATCCTAATCACAAACTAAGCTTGCTCAAACCAAACAAAGGGTAAGAATCAGCAAAGTGAGGATCTGAAGGATCACCAAGGTTGACAAGGCGGCTAGTCGGAGGCTTTCGAGGCAGTCTTCGAGTTTTCAAAGGCCGGTAAGTAAATTTTTCTGTGGGTGAGTTGACAGGTGGTTTGCGTACCAGGTCGTCACAGCTGGGGAGCGCTGGAGGAACGTTTCGAGGTAGATCCGATCAGGAAAAGGCCAACGAAAAGAAGCAAGGAAAGCCAAGGGGTAAAACGAGCAGGGGGACGAGAAGAACACGCGAAAAGAGAATGAAAGGAGATGCACGGAGAGAAGAGAAAGAAGAGAAGAATAAGGGCCGTAGATGTAGACGTAGCGGCTAGGGGCTCCTCTCTCTCTCTCTCTCTCTCCCTCTTTTTCTTTCGCTCCCCACCTGACCCCAACGGGATTAGCGCCCCCAGTTCGTGTGTACAACCACCGTCGACTGGGCCTTGTACCACGCCATCCTTCCTGGTTTCATTTCCCATTTGCATCTGCTCTCTGATGGCTGTTGCTCTGGACAATCCAGAATCCCTGGCGGATCTCTCCACTCTGGTGGAGCGCACGGTAGCCGCCTCTCCTTGCCCGTGCCCTGCCAACGCTAACAAGTGAAGTAGCTGCGCGATACTGCGAGATTCTTTAGGAGGTCTGGCTCTGTGCCTTCCAAGACCCAGCTACAGCGATCAGTCCCCGTTTACTATGAGAGCTTTCAGCAGGCGCTCGACAATCTCTCCGAGCAGATTGTAAGTAACCGCGGAGCAGCCTTGAAGGCCACTCTAATGCACGAATAAATCCAATCTATATGCACAAATGCTATTTTTGCTTTTTGGCCCTTTTTCTGACCACCCGTGGGGACCTCCCCGGCTGACGTTTCACAGTTCATTGCCAAGGCATTCCTTGAAAAGGATTACGACGCCATCAAGGCGCGGGACACCGCACCGCTCGCCCAAGATGTGGTGATGGGCGACGCTGATCAAAAGGATGCGGTAGATGCTCAACCTCTAGAGCCAAGCAAGCCAGAAGATGAGCCTAACTCGGTCAAGGTAGAAGAGAAACCAGCAGGGGGCCTGGATCTGCCTGCGCCCGCTGATGCGCCTGGACCTCAGCCCTGCGAGGATGTGGCTGTGAAAACAGAACAGAAGCCTGAAACTGAGACAGCTACAGAACCATCGGGCCAATCATTGATGGAAGGCCATGATGGTATCAACTTCGACTCTGTACTGAACGAAGGAGGAGGCTCTCACTCCTTTGACCTCAGTCTAGATTTTGGAGACGACGATACAGGGAACCAGGCTTTCCTCTCTGGATCTGGATTAGGCGGCAGTGCCCCAAGTGGTCCTGACCAGCAGTCTTCTTCACAGCCAGTGGATAACAATACTACTACGGGTGCTCCTGCAGGCGGGGGCGCGTTCGACTTGGAGCTGTCAAAGCCGGATGGCGATCCCAACGGATTCCCTGATCAAACCATGGACGATCTTATGGGTCCCGGGGAATCAAATTTCGACGACCTGTTTCTAGAAACCGACAACCTCGGTGGAGATGACGCTGGCAATGTCAATTCAATGGAAGGGGATAGCTTGATGAACCTGGACGAGCTGGACGGTGATTGGTTTAATTGAAAATCTACGCTCGGACAGGCCATTATGGAATCTACCCTCCTTTCAATATCAAGACATAGATATTCACTCCCTGCTTAGTTATCATGAACATGAGCTTTCTTTTCACTTCAATATGGTTGTTGCGATGGAGCGGTCATTTTACTAGTGGCCAACTTCCCCTCCCTCCAGATCCCTGATTTTGAGGAACATGGAACATAGTAGTTCACCAGTCGTTAAAACGAAAGATCCTGTAGGGTGTAGGGTATGAAGAGTGTATATCGACAATGTGTCAAGTGTAGGAACAGATTGCTTTAGTAAGATGAAATCGGCGAAAGGACTAAAATGCCAATGAAATTGCGACCAATTTCTGGGACAAGGTAGTTGGAGACGACCTCGGGATGAATTTGAACTCCTCGTCACGAGATTTTTCTCAGGCTGGAATCCAATGCTATCGATCCATGGACATAGTGGTGGTGATTGGGCAGGGTATATTTCACCATGATCTACATGCAGCTGCAATGTGCATTAGTCTTGTAGCGACGGAGTGTTTTCCCACAGATCTTCGCGGGAAGAACTAGCGTCATCTGAGTTTTTTTTACCTCGGGTTTATCCTCCACACAAATGATGTCAATAGTCATACGCATACGTGTTGAATGAAGATCAAGAGTCTCCACAGTGAGAATGAGTGAACAATATTTGTCGTGTTTTCCGAGGATTTCCAGATGGACTGGAGGGACCACGTGAAGCGACGTTTTTAATCATAGTCGACCACCCCTGTCCTCTTAGGCATGTCTAATCACATGAAGACGAGCACGAGAGAGTAAGAGAGGTGTGTACGCATTCCAGACCTGTGAGGGGTTGTAGATCCATAGATATACTTTGCTGCCCCTCACAAAACTCCAGACGTCTAAGACCTTCTAAGGTTAAAAGGAATTCAATAATCATACAGTAGGTACGGGGAACCTTCCTGATCTCTTCAGATCAAACCCAAACTCGAGTGGGGCGGTAATACAAGATCTGATTGTATGGCGGCAAGCCTCCAAAAAAAAGCCTTCTAAAACCTGACTTCAATCTCAATCCCCTTGATCTCCGCAGGGCTTGTCGATCCAGAGTGACGTAGGGCAAGGAATAGCGTTAAACAGGCTCGATTCTAGAGCGAGGACGCGTGTTGAACCACGAGGTTCAATGAAATCAGGTAGTCCACGAGGGCCGAGCACGGACGCGAGTCCCGTTGCAGCCACTATGAATCAGTAGACAAGTTCCAGGCTTTGGACGTTGTGGCGCACATGAGGTCATCGCCAGCTGTCAAGCCCTGGAGAGCACGGGCCCGCGGGTATGTTAATTACGGCGGACCATAGTACGGAGTACAGAGTATAGTACATAGTAATACTACAAGCAAGACTGCAAGGTGATCAATGTCCCGATCATGACAGTGGGCGATAACTGCATATGTGCTAGGAGTCGATCTCCTAACTTCTGATGCAGGCTTATTGCATAAGGCCATCAACTCGGGGCCGCCAGTCCAGCCATTCAATGGGACATGGGACCGGGAGAGGTATTCAGGCTCGAATTTTGTGATCAAGTACGGGGTAGGCATAGGTATATTTGATTCGGGACATACTATCCAGATTTTCGTTTTAGGTGCTTATGCGGGTAACGAAGGGAAGGTTCGATCTTGGATAGAGGTGTTTTCTATCTTGTATCTCACATGCGAAATACACAATACAGCCTTATCCCCGCACCATTCCGCTGGGGTTATGGCACCGAGTGATTGTATGGCAATAAAAGAGCAAAGGCATTGATACTCAATTCCTAGTAAAATTATTCTTTGTAGTTTCCGGCAGTTTTGCCAGCTTTATCAGCTTTGCCGTGATATCCGGCGCAAGCGCATCCGCAGTAACGTTTTGAGGCTTTTCTCCTCGAGTCTTCGCATACCTTCCGCTCTATCCGATGCTTCCATTTTAGCCCTGGAGCTAAGGGAGGCTTTTGGAGAGTAAGCCAGTTAAGCATATTTTTAGTATAGACGTCGGAGAGGCTGACCCTTGCTTGGCAATATCGGGCAGTATTGGGCTGTACGTACGGAGTAGGATATGACATGTCCAACGGTGAACTAGGCACAATCTACCAGGGAGAAGAAAGATCAACTTTGGAGCATACTAGAACCTCATAAAGATGTCAACGGAAAAAGAACGAATTGTTACCTAAGTCCCGGATCACCGGATAGTGCCAGACTTCAGCGTCGATATCATGTCATCATTGATCGGTCTGGATCCTGACTTCCGTGTGGATCAGGGCGAGAATTCTTAAGTAGAGCGCAACCCGATCGATAGACTGCTACGGAGTGGACTTATTATTAGACTACTAGATTGCGGGTATCGCAAGCCATTGCTACTCTTAACCGCTATTCATCCAGCTGCTGCTGCTAGTACTGCTACTTGCCAAATGCCTCTTTTAGGGTAATAATCACCGGCGCCACATTACCAGAATCCTCAGTATTACGGATTACCAGGTTCCCCGAGTTACCTTCCAGGGAACCACAATTTGGCCCCTCACCCAAAGGGATCTGCAAGGCTGATGATCACTTGGCGGAGACCCGAGTTGTGAAGGCAGCCATTCCATCTCTCCTGCAAAAGATCGGTGAACTGCTCCCCTTGCGTCGATCTGGAAGGGAGACCTCTAGGGATTGTTCTTTCTTTCCCAAAAAAGCTCCAAAGAACGCGGGTCTCACAAAGATTCACACTTCTGGGTAAGTGGCACCGTGTCGCCCTCCGCTGCATTCTTCCTGCATTTGCTCGCATGCCACAGACGGGGACCGCAGAGAAGATTCTTTTACTGGCCGTCTCTCCCACGGCGACCTTGACATCGCTTCACTACCGTGGTGGATCGCTGGTCAGCCGTATTCCGCAAAAGCCCAAAATCTCGTTTCATAAGAAGACCGTGCTTGACACGGGACAAGAGCCACGAGTGAAAAACCACTTTTTTGGGCAGCGAGACCAATTTCCAAGGCAATAAAGAATCTTCTCTGCCTTCCCCTTATACCCCCCGATCGTCCATCTTGCAGCATGAAAAGACCGTCAAGATGATGACTGCTCACTTTCTCCCCGCACAGATAACGTCGGGGACTGACGACGTCCCTCCGCTTCCTTTGTCGCTGTCGAGCCTAGTGCGCACTCGGTCGTCCCGTCCGGACTGCCTAGAAGAACAATTCCCCAAGCAAGGCCGTCGCGGCATCTTGAAAAAGCTGGCGGGCCCACGCGAGAACGCAAAGCGATTTCTTCGCTTGCGATCCTCCGGGCTCCAATCGTCTGCCGCCCCGCAAACCGCTTCCCCGCGCAGACGCCCTCGCCCAGTCTCGGAGATTGTTCTCTCTCCAAGATTGGCCCTGGACCTTCCTCCTGACGACTTTTACGACGTCTACCCTGACCCCGAATCCGAAGCCATGGCCCAGGTCATCCCCCGACCAGTCGCTGCCCAGGCGAACGCCGTACCGGAACTCGCCACCCCATTCCCCCCCCTTCGCAACGAGAAAATCGTCGCCAGTGGAAGCGGCCTGACCGTGGGAATTGCGCTCACCGAACCCGTGTTGTATCTTCAGGGCTACGATCAGAATGACCCGAGTTCGAAGAAATCAGCAATTCTCAGAGGCCAGATCCACCTGAAAGTTACGAAATGCGTGAAGATCAAGAAGATTTCAATTTGTTTCAAGGCCAATGCCCAAACAGACTGGCCTGATGGTGCGGCTCTCCTTCTCCTAACTCTTTGCTACCCTTTCAACTGTAGAATGTGACTGACATCATCGCTGTTCCAGGTATTCCGCCCAAGAAAATCCATTTCCACGATAAGAAAGATCTTTTCACGCATGGCGTCATTTACTTCAACCATGGGGATACTCAACTGATGGGAAACGATTACGGAGCACACTATTATCAGCATGCGAAGCCTGTCTCGCCAGTTCCCGGAAAAGACGGAGTCACAGCAAGTAGTCGAGAACTCTTCGCCAAAAGTGGCTCCACGACATCGCTCAATCCGATCACTGGCAGAGATGCCAAACGCCTTTCCATTCAGGCTGCCCGCAGCCACTCGCGGAGCTTTAGTAGGAACGACCCTCCAATCGCACAGGGCCAACAACAGCGCAACTATCGCATGTTCCCTGTTGGAGACTATCTCTATAGTTTCGAGTTTCCGATTGACGGTTCTTTGCCCGAAACCATCAAAACAGACCTGGGCTTCGTCCGCTACGATCTGGAGGCTATTGTTGAGCGCTCTGGTGCATTCCGGCCAAATCTGCTTGGAAATTTGGAAATCCCCGTCATCCGTACCCCGGCAGAAGGCTCTCTAGAGCAGGTTGAACCGATTGCGATTTCCCGAAATTGGGAGGATCAGCTTCACTACGATATCGTAATTTCCGGAAAGTCGTTTCCTTTGGGCTCACAAATCCCCATCGCATTCAAACTTACACCGCTAGCCAAAGTGGAATGTCATCGAATCAAGGTTTACGTGACAGAGAATATTCAACACTGGACAGCAGACAAGAGTGTGCATCGTTTGCAACCAGCAAAGAAAGTGCTTCTCTTCGAGAAACGTGCCGAATCGACCAGCACAAGTACCTACCCAGGCAGTTCCATGCGGATTACTGCAGGAGGTGGAATTGACTGGGACCATCGTGCTGCAGCTGCAAGAGGCGAGGAAGTTGTGGACCGCAGCCGAACCAACCTGCTGGGTAATCTTTCCAGCGAGTCGGGTATTGGACCAACAGAAATGGAATTCAGTGTGCAACTGCCCAGTTGCCATGAAATGAAGGGTCGAGACGAAGGACAGCGTTTGCATTTCGACACCACCTACGAGAACATTCAGATCAACCATTGGATTAAGGTAAGTTCAATGTAACTATTCAGTCTTGACGTGTCTTTTTTGACCAGAAACTGACCCTGTATAAGATTGTTCTTCGACTCTCAAAAATCGATGAGAGAGATCCAACGAAACGTCGTCATTTTGAGATCTCTATCGACTCTCCATTCCATATCTTGTCCTGCAAGGCAACACAAGCCAACATCTTCTTACCCGCTTATTCAAGGCCAGAAGCCGACCCTGGTCCCCCGGCTCAAGAATTTGAATGTGGCTGCCCTGGCGCGCCTCTGGCCTCACGAGAGTATGCCATCCCTCAAAACACCGACCGCGAGGACTCTGGCGTAAATATCCAACGCCGAGCTTCTATCGGCCATCCCGTCTCCCGCAGCTTCACCAGTGGCTCTGGCGGTCTTGCTCGTCCTCCGCAGGCTCATCTTGCGAACCAACCTAGCGAGCTATCTCATGAAACCCCACCCCGTCCAATGCATCTTCTACGAACACCATCTTTCGCTCCGCCAGCATTCGAAGATGTTCCTCCCCCACCTCCTCTTATGACTCCACCTCCTGAATATACCACCATTGTCGGTAACGGAGATCGCGAGACAATTCTCGAAGATTACTTCTCTCGATTGTCATACTACAACAATGAAGAGAACGACGATGATGAGCGCGGCCTCGGCCGTGTTGATGTGCCACTCACTCCTGGCGGTCGCGTAAATCGCAGCATGGACGTGCCGCGAGAGTGGGTTCGGATCGACGATTTCACGGTCTCATAATTTCTCTCGACTCTATGTACAGTCATCCACTCTCACGATATCCCCGAGCATGAAGCTACGAAACTGTTGATACGGGAACTAGGCGCATGGGAAGGCACTTTGGAGGGGTTTTCCATTCATTCTTCATCGATATTCATTGATATTAGCGGACTGGCCTATAGATATACTCTTTCTTTTTGTTTTCAAAGAGACCAGTCCATGTTATGTTGTTATTTTGTTTTTGATACAGTGGGTGGTTTTTCCGCTTGTTAATATTCCACCTGGAGCATAGGCGCAGAACTGTCTCGGGAGATATTCCGAAGGAACGAGGCAAAAATGTGTATACGACAACATAAAACCTGTACTGAAAGCATTCATCTACAACCCATATGAACTTCAAAGATAATAAAATACCTACAACGCTCGGTGTATAGATCGATCCACATGGGGCGATAAGCGGCGACAATTCCGCATGGAACTGCCCTCCTGGGATTAGCGTCTCTCCACATCCAAAGTCCCAGCGATTTCTTGTCGAGGTCCAATTTCCTCTTCCCCTTAGCTAGCGCTCGATTCCACCTGCCTCGGTATTAACATTACCTTATTCGAACCTCACGTCTTAGTCGGCGAGTTCCAGTGCCGGAAGATCTTCGTTACTGGCGCTTCTCTAGCTATAAACGGCCCACTGGACTATACGAAGTAAGTCAGATCTGGCCCTCTCTCCCCACATTCCATATCACAAGCCACAATGCGGTCGGTGATTGACATATAGCTGCCAATACCTTCTTTTCCAGATAAAGTATCGTCTCTCTGCGGATCACCATACGCATCGGTAGATCTGCTAGAGATCTTTGAGCCGCACGACGATATAGTACTAACTACCTATCAGCAACTAGCTCCCCGCTATACGCAGCAAGCTCAAATCCACTCCCTTTGCTAGGTTCCCAAGCCCACATTGCGCGGTACTTATTCACCATGGTTATCGAAGTCGCCCCCTTAACCGAAGCAGACATCCCTGGCGCAATCCAGGTCATCCAGCAAGCCTTCGCAGACGACCCATATTTCAAATGGGTCTTCGATGAGTCCACGGTATGCATATCATTCAATTCTTGCTATCTCTTCTCCCACATAAAGCCTCCTCCCGTGTAACTGACACTCGTGCCTCCCCTGTAACGCGGCCCAGCCCGTTGTTACACAACCCGGGAGACCAGGCACATGACAGTTCAACAAGGAAAGGAACTACGCTTCCCTCGCGGCACGCTGCCGCTGGGGCGTCCAAAACGCCATATTCGAAGTTGCGAGAGAAACAAAGACACATCCAGATTCATCCTCGCCATCTCCATCTTCCATCCTCGGAGTCTCCTGCTGGCTCGCGCCACATCCACCCGCAGAGCCAGAGAGCTGGTCCTCCTGGCTGCAGGGCTGGAAGCTATCCATTGGCCAGTTGTGGAATAACATTTATTATATGGGCCGCGGAGGGCTCCGAACGAAGAGGTATTGGATTTGGAAAGAGAGGCAGAAGCAGGCGCAGGCGCAGATCTGGGACGATCCGCGAGGGTATTACTTTTGTAATATCGTCGCTGTTAGTCCAGAAGCTCAGGGGAAAGGTGTTGGGAAGCGACTTTTTACGTCTGTGACAGAACGTGCTGATAAAGAGGGGATTAAGTGTTATTTGGAGAGTTCGAAGAACGTGCCCAATGTTGAGATATATGAGCGTATGGGATTTGCATTGAGTAAAGAGATGGAATGTCGGGATGGGGATGATGCTTGTATGGTGAGTTCCAAAGTTGCTGTGCCGCCTACTATCTCAATTCCTTATCTCTACAATTCTTCCCTGGGAATGGAGGTTCTTTTGCTTCTATTCTGATCTGCATTGTCATTAGCTATTTTTGACAACTAATATTAAAGGCTGGGAATGCTTGGCTAATATCCTATTAGTTATATTGCATGGTGCGGGAGCCCAAGTCCAGTTGATCTGGCTTATGGGCATTGCAGCACCCGATAGTCAGAAGCGGTGTTTTTTTTTGGCCCTAGTGCTACTCCAACATGACTTGATATTATGAACGATACTTATAGTGCCCAACTTGACCCTTATCTTTACAATACAATGACCCTAGCTTGTCCTGATCTTCTCTCCATGAACCAATCTTTACTGATATCCCTAGGTATAGCCCAAACAGCACGGAAAGCAGCATTTCGAATCTCCAGGCCAGCTTAGTTCCAAATTCGCCCTAACGTTCAGGCCCACTCTGACTCCCCAACGATCGAGACCCACTAATGGAGACCAGATGGCGCGAACTCAATCGTGACAAGCGCCTCCACTGTGGTGCGTTTGCAGTTCAAACTGACGTCCCTGCGAAGGGACGTTCTGTTTTCGCGGGAGCATAGGAAGGCTGCATATTACTCCGAGATACAGCCACCAACGCTCTTTGTGGGTCATGTAAATAAGCTCCAGCTGGCTTTCTCGGCCAGTGAAGTCGTAGTGTTGGGTTTGCGGATCTTACCTGCGGGTTTCAGGCTTGGTCCGGTTAAACACCATTGTCAGTAGATTGCCGGCGTCTTACTTGCATCGGGTACCTTGATTATCTTTTAATGTGGCCCAATACACTCGGATCTCTGTTCTCTAGACCTAAAGTCGCTTCTATGCGTTATATTAAAGAAGACAAAGCACGTTCCGAGCACTATGTCTCTTGGCTACTACGAGTTATCCTAATTGCACTCTACCCACAAACCAACAATTATCGTGTCACATCCACCTTTCCAATGCACTGCAACATGTCCTTTGCCCCACCTCGAGCCATTAAGAGCCGTCGATCAATTTCAGCGCTTCGGTTAAAATTGTATTTCAGCAAATGCCGACTACACTGCCAGTACGACCCGCCAGTCTGTCACGTCGACGTAATAAACAAGGAAGCTGCATTGATCGACGTCGATCAATGCACAAATGACACATCCTGTCCGAACTCTACAACTGAGAACGTGCCACCTGTCATCCGATCCCTCAGCGACGTGAAATCACCAAATGCCCAGCTCGCAGCGACCCCCCTGGAGAATCGGTGTTTCCCCGTCGGGGCTGCGTATTCTATGGAACGGCAAGAACGGCAATTATCTATTAGCGAGTCGAGTACTAGGCTAGGTAGTGGAAGCGACCATGAATCCTCGGAAGAGGAAGAATCTTTCCAGTACCTTTGTAGTTTGATCAGCGTCTCCACCACACCTATGCCTGTCACTGTCGAACCCACATCAGAGCCCTCTGAATCTGAACCGCAGACACCGAGTGTGCCACAATTGCGTCGCAAAAAAGCCTCCTCAAGGCTTGGCCAGCATCCTGCACTTTCCGCGGGCTCGAGGATTATGCAGAAGGCGTCGCCACGATATACAATCTGTCCGCCTCGCTATACTCGAAAGGCAATTTCCATTCGGCCAGAAGTGCGCTTCTGAAAGGGCCAGATAACAAAGACTGCTGAAATTCAATCTCTGAATACAGCACTTGAGGGTACGATACATACTCTGTTTCTGACACTGGATCGTCATAGAGCATGACAGACCTCCTATATGGTAACCTTGGAACGCGTCTGCAACATTAAGTTAGTCTCGAACAGTTGCTCCGAACAATGATATCTTGTGCTTCTCATGCATCATAATGGCAGGACCGGTTAGAGCAGCCGTATAGGCGCTGCGGAGCCTTGGAATGGAGCCTGTTTGCTTGGAAGATTGAGTGGGTCAATGTGGCGGCCCTTGCGAGGTGTTGCGGGGCTCAATAATATATAACGACGCGCTGATTCCTTCGTTGGAATTGAGAGTGGTTGCTGATGGATATTCTCATTCGTCTTTCTCCTGTTGGGTCAGTAGTGCGGTTTTGGGTAGATGATTAGGCAGCCGCTCAGTCCACCTCTTAGTTATTATAAACTCCATCTGACATATATCCTGGGATAGTAATTGGATTCATAATAAAAAAGACCGAAAACGAGACTGGTATAGACAATGATCATTACTTAATTTAGCGACACTTGGTAATGCGGATTGGCGGAAAGAATCACTCCGCTTGCGAGAGAGGTTGACTCGTATGACAAGAACCTAGTGATGCAAACAAGCTAAAATGGACCTAAAGTCCACACGATTTAGAGGGGCGGAGATCATGTTCTTAGCAGTTGAAGCCAGTCAAAGCACCCCCCACTTAGGGAGACCCGAATGTGGGAACAAGGCACCACATCATTCCATGGATCCCTGGTCCGAACCGAGGTACAGTACTTTTGTTTGGAATAATGGCTCGGATCGGCCCTTCCTCGGAACAAACATCAGTTCCTGGGTACGCAGGGGAAGAAGTACCGCTGCTTCTTGTTCCGCCTAGAATTGTCGGAGCGAGGTTTGCGGCGCCTGTAATTTGGTCTTCCTCGGCCCGGTAGATTTGCACGGCAGTGACTTTTTGACTTGCATTGGCAAACCTACACAACTCCACGGAATTAATGTAATTTCCACATGAAAAGGCGTGGTGGTCAAACAAGACTTGAGCGACTAAGGCGGGTCATCTTGAATTGAGCATAAACTTCAATTGGCAATACTAAAGATGATCATGGCACCAAACTTTATCAATTGGCGAATAGCACTCAATGTCTACATTAAAATCTGCTCCAGGAGCAGGCCCGGGAGCATAGTGCACCCATGCCTGCCTAGCTGGCAAAAGTACCGCTACACGGGTACCTTAAGCCACAGCCGAAGGCATTATCATCGTGATGCGATCAATCTGACTGGGGAGCATGCTATTTGAACTCGTCGGCACGTATCCGAGGCGGAGGGGAAGGGAGGGTTTACAAAGCTCTGACAAAGCGTTGGGACAAGGCTGGGCACAACCCATGGGATAGAGACGAACCTTATTTGAAGACAAGTATATCGCTTATTGTCGCACATGTAAAACCTAACCTGCGAGTGAGGCTAGTCTAGATTCAAACAAAAATCAAACGCAGTGATAACAATTTGTGGCTCGACCATTAACATACCAAGCCTCCTTCTTGGTCACAGTTCCCGATGTGATCCTTTGCCTGCGCCACTATGTAGCCAGTGCAGCTAGTTAGATTAGTGGTTATTTAACCCCCTCCAATCACTAAATGAGTGGCCGGAGGTGGATGAAGTGGTAGGCTGCCTTGGCTACTCTTATGACGACTTCTGGTTGGAAAGGAGCCTGACCCACGTGAATAAGTGAATAACAAGGGTATAGATTCGAGCCCTACAACTGGCAAAAACGACCACGGAAGAGAACGGTGGGTACTATTAACATGTGCTGTACACGAAGGACCTAGGGGTTAGTCTGAGCTGAGTTCTCAACAGGCTGTCCCCACTTGCGTACTCTATGCCTATATATTACCTGGTGAGGATCTATACCTAGGTAGGGTTTCGGCGGTTTGGTCCCTAGGGCAAGGGTATCAGGTGCTCCAAATAGTGGACCGACCCCAGGCTATCCTGAGTTACTAAGGTTAGCACAATCTAACTATATGTGGATCGTCGAAATCTGCAGAAATTATTAGAACACAACTAAAAGTCTCCGAGCTACAGTAAATAAACACGTGTATAGCGTTGATACCTTTGTAATGTTTAGTTATACCCTGGCCTGGAAAAGGAATCTTGACCTTACCGCCCCAGGTAAGCGAGGATGGTACATCGTGTATGATGGGTTGTCGCTTCAAACCAGTACCATGACAGATAAGCGTGAAATAAATCTGGGATCCAACAACGAAACATTGCAAGGGGGGAGGGGACCACCGAAGGAAAAGAGGATCAGATCTCACAGCCCACAATCGAGAACGAGGCCTGTGGAGACCCTGCTGCAGAACTGCACTGGCGGTATTATCCATGGATTGTGGTAAGTACATACGTCGCTAACGGCTTAGGAAGGAGCAGATCTATATGTTCGGGCGCGACCCGATGTGGACTCCGGTAGCTTGCCAATTCTTCACAATTGTGGTTCCATAATAATTGAGGGGACAGCCTCACAAAGTTCTTTCCTAACATTTATACAAAGCACCTGGAAGTGTCCATACCTAGGTAGGTCTGAGGTTGTGTCAGAATACAACCAGCGCCCGACACGAAACTCCTCGCAAAGAGGGCATCTGAGCCATAGAAAAAAATAGCAGCGAGAGTCCCACCCATTTCGATCATTCCACAAAAGACCTCTTCCCTGCGTCACTACCGGATATATATACCGCACGACTCGAAACAGCGTACGATCATTAGGACGGGGCAACTGCATGGTGCATTCGGTAAATTGGCACAGAAGGCTAATCTGAAAATCCTGTCGGAATACGATAGGAAAGAAATAAGCAACGATAGATGGACAAGACAGGGATTAGTTGTCTGAGCACCTGGCGGGTCTCACTTCTGATTTGTGTACCGAGTTATAGTGGACGGTAGAAGGATTTAGTGTCCCAAACATTGTGCCTTTCTATCCGGCACTTGCACACCCCGTCAAGCCATCGCAAGAAACGGCGTCAATACCGAAGGAGTCTGGGTGCTAGGAGTAGTCCCGCTATCAAATTTATTTCATTATCTGGCCCGGTCTTTTAGCTCTCGTTCGGATCCATCGACCCGGCTCCCCCGGGTATGACCTAGGCTAATACTACAGGCTTAGGCCTGCCCCATTTGCCCCAGGACTGGACTCTTCCCACAGAAAGAAAATTGCATCATTGACGCCAGAGTCAAGGCTATCCTTGCCCCCCTCCCCTGTCATATCAATAAAACAACGAAGCCTATACTTGCCTTAAAGCGCGACAGCTACGAATCCGATACGTCGCCGTGATGTTCAAGTATTAATTTTCCGAGTCCCATTCTTCCTTTTAGGACTCTTGCCCTCCAAGGGGTGAGAGGTAGAATGCTGCTCCGGATAGGACCTATGATTAGTTAGTAAAAAAAATAAAAAATAAGGTTGTACCTTGGAAGGTATGACTTGTAATATCTGGAGACATCTACGCAGTACTAGTTCCACAATACGAGCTAGTAGCAATGAAATAATATAGGCCAGAGCATTCCCCAATGCCAATTCCAAAACACATTATGGTGCTTGGCAAAGCTTCGTTGTCTGCCGCTCCGCGTAAGCGCCCACCCAGGATTTGCGTAGAGTACAACACAGACCCTTGGCACGATTATTCTTAGCCAATGTAGCTTGTAAACTTGTGTAGAGGCAATTAAAGCACAAAGTGCTTGTCATGTTACGGAGTAACTCTTGTCTGTAGTGGCCCAAAGGGGACTTACATGCACCCCCCCTTCCTGCATCTCGCAGCTCCACAATTGCATGCGCCATCGTAGAAAGACACTGAGTTCAATCGCAAGTCTTGGCCTCATTCCTGCATTCTGGCTCCATTACTGCAGCCCACAATGACGGCAGGAGATTAGACAGTGCTTATTATGTAGAGTTTCGTTCTCTCCCGCACCCCATGGCGGAATATTCCCGAGTAGCGCCGGACCAAAGACAGGGTTGCAAGGAGGGGGTCTCGAATTTAAGATATGCTTGAGCTGGGACCCCTCGTCCACAACCTTGGAAACTTGTCACTCTCCTGGCCTGCACAATCGCGGGAATAGTAGGGAAAGAGTAGAACCACGTTGCCGCTGCCCGAGCGGGCCCGTTCCCCCTGGACCCAGACCTTAATCCATGACCCAAATTCTCTGCTCATGCTGTGTTGCGCGATACAGGTCCGAGCACTGGAAGCCAAGATTCGAGGTCATTTACGGAGTTTTTGAAGACGGATTTTGGGTTTCCCTCCCCCCTTTCCTGGAAGCACATGTGATTTCTGGTCGTTACTGAGAGCCTAGGCTTTTGGTTTCCTGAAGCACTTGGGAAAGTCCCAAGTCAAGATGGTATTGGATAGAAAAGTTAATATCTCATAATCATACAACGCCTTGCATATTTCCTGGAGGATACCGGGGATCTTTTGCTGTGGTGGAAAAAGGAAATTCTGCTCTTTCAATGGCTCCGGGGGAAAGACGTATGGAATTCCGATGCCGCTCTAATTTAGCACCGTCACGCAAAACACGGAAAGACTGAACCATGATGTAGACAGGGGATCCCGGAGAACAATAAAGTAGCCAAAGAAAAGCAAGAAAGATCGACGCCTCGGGAAGAACAATAGCCAGCCAGACAGGAAACTACCCCGTTCAGAACAAAGAAATCGTTATGTGCCCGGCGCACAAACTTTAAATCGGGGCGGGGCCGAATAAAATCACCCGTGGAAGAAAGGGAGAACAGATGTCGATCAGGGCAAAATTGACAAATCATATATTTTGAATCGCGAAGGCCGTTATAATCATAGATGATCCGCAACAACCGGGCTGTCGTGGCCGGGTAGTGACAGGACTATGACAGAGGGTCGGCCATAACCGAATCATAGTTCCTGGCGATTCTTCTCACGATGCTCAAGAAGCTCCGAAAGGATCAGGGTTGGATAAAAGGAAGGCCGCGGGCGCTAAGTGTGGACGCCCGGTTTAGAAAAAAAAAATTAAACAAAAAAAATCCGCGTTGCTCTTCGTTTCTTTGGTTATTTGCTTTTTCGAGATCGAGGTTTCATCACCGACAAAGATCGCACTTGCCTACCCTCACAATAAACCGGTCGTGTGGGCTATCTGAGCAGCGGTTGTCTTTGTTGCCATCTAGTGATGTTTTGATGAAGTGGGCGGCTGGATTCCGACAGCTACTCCAGATTTCGTAGTTTTTGAAGTATTCGCACATCTTGGTCTAGAACACAAGTAACCAGTGCCGAGGGAAAAAGTCTTGGGCGAGCAGTGCAAGGATATTTAGGAAGATTCGTGGTAAGCCTGCAGCGTCGACTTGCAACGATACTCGAGATAGGCCTAGGGGTAGCAAGCGAAAAAGCTCGAGTATGTTGAGAATGGCGAGAGAGAAAAAAAAATTAATTGACCTAGGACTGACTCCTAGCTCAACATTTAAATGTCTCCCTGGTGGATGAGGGCAACAAGGTACTGTGGATGAAACGAGAACGAGGCGAAAGGGAAGGAATTGAAACGCAAGTAATATAAAACATCAAAAAGCCATACAGGTGAAGTGATGCGCCTTTCGTCAATCATGAACTACAAGGAGCATAGCAGTTGACTCCACATGAATCCATGTCTCTGGACGAGCCTGGAATGATGATACGGTGCAAGCATATAACTATAGTAAAACGGCTGTGGAAAATACCGTTTATCCGGCATAGCGTTATCCTAGCTTGGCCATGCGCACCCCACCCTCATATGAAAATTAAAAATTGGGAAAATATCTCATGGAGGGCACTAGTCACTGCGGGTCCAGGCGGGCTTTAATCTGTGGATGACTATGAAGAAAAAAAAGAACACGTTAAAAATTACCCACATCCACGGGTCCTATGAAGAGGCACATGTAAATTTACAGCTAGATACGGTGGATCGAAATGGGCGTCTTCATTATAGGACTCGGTAATTTTGCCCTTGACGAGCTGTGATTCAGAAAAAAAGAAGGAAAAAGAAAAGATAGATATTTGGAATCAAAGGTATCCAATGATTCTATAGTATGAAGCAATTGGTTCATCAGGATTCTAGTTCGTTAAGTTTCGCGTGGGAGCGTCAAGTACGGGCCGCCAGAGTGGCGTTAAAGACTCCAGGCGGAAATTGCTCAAGATAATCCAGGATCAGCATCCGCCCCTTTCGCAATCCCCCCGAATGGCTCCCGGGCATGTCTCGGCATCAAAGGTATCGGATGGGAGATCGACGCGGTTCCTAGCAGACCGTTAATACTTCCTACACACGTGGCGCTAGTCCGAATTTCTATGCATACGTCGTCACACACTCCGGGCAAACAGCGAATATAACCGTACTGTCAGACGACAATTCACGCTTTTAGTTTATTTTAGTTCTTTAACACCTAAAACGAGAAATTCAAGGCGATTCGAGGAAACTCGTCGCTTCCACTATCCAAGTCTTGTGACAATAGCCGCAACAATGCGGGAAGCAGGGCAACATCATCTCCATAGCCGCGAAATTGTGTGTCGGGCTGTTCGAAAACCAGCTACTCAGATGACCGAAAGTCGATGATGACAGGGGCGAATTGGAATAGACATAAATCCGTCTCGAAATTAAATATTCTCAATTTGTAGTCCCCATCTCAGCCTCTGTCGTACATCATACGGCAGGCACCCCTGTCGATTACGCTTTCTGGCTAGGTGATTGGTGCCCACAGCCAAATCACAACGTACCATTTGAAGGCTACTCAAGCAGTGATACGCTGTAGAATATTGTGAACTACGTGGTTCATATGAGCCTGTCATGAGCCACGGATGAGAAATAACATGATCATGGTGACCAGATCGGCAAAGCACATAAGCCATTCGGGGTAAAAGAAGGGATTAGGCAAGGTCGTTCAGGGTCGCAGAAAAAAAAATAGCAGCAGACCACAACTCTGAAACCACCACTCTGGCCCGCACGAGGAATAGTATTATTGCAAAAGTTAAAGAATAGAACAGAATGCAAGGACTTGACTGAGCCGTACTTGTAACTCCGCTCGTGTCGCTGGGGCGAGCTGCAAAACAAAGTTTAGAGCTTCCTCGGTATGCTCCAGAACAGCTCTAGAAATAAATTCCCCACCTCGCTGCACTAGTCCTGGACTATTTATCCCCAGGCAGCTAACTAAAATCGCCTAATGTGGCTTGGATTTTAGGTTGATCACTCGGCCCTTTTTTGATGTTTTCCACTTCCCCGTGCACCTCGGATCCTGTTGTCGGCATTGGTAAAGGGGATCCCAATAATGGGATCGAGGGCTTTATGCGCACTGATGCTGATATAGGTTGACCGAAAGAGTAGGTCAGCATCACCACAAATTTGAACAGCTCTTGTCTACACGTAGTACGGAATCCATGAACCGCCAATATCTTTATCGAGTGCCGGAGGGTTCGAGCAAGCGGAAGGGCGGCTAAGGTGGTGTGACATATTATGACCTTATAATCTACTTTCCGATGCTTGTTCCAGATTCTGACAATTATCTCGGATCCTTGGAAGGTTTGTGAAGTTCGAAGCGACGCCACAGAAATTGTATTGGTGCGTTGTTATTGGTTGCCTTGGCAGTGCGCCAGTGGGTATAGTTCCGGCTCGCCCTTTTCTGTATAGCGCATCAGCACAAGTAGTGGTTTATTGAACTGACAGGAAAGGCTACACCGAGAGATACGTAGTATTCTGTAGCTTGCAGGGTCCAGCCCACTTCTATTGTACGTAGTATGTAATACTATCATCCACATAGAGCTTTGGGGAATTTGGAGCCACTCGATCGTGCCAAGGCCTGATTATGCTGTCAGATCCTCTTGACCTAGTGTTCCATACTACATAATCCTTTTGTGATTGCCCTCCAGACTTGATCCTGGTCAATTCTTTGGATCTTGGTGTCTGGGGAACTGGGAGATCTAATTGTTCTGACAACTTGATTGGTTATACTTCCCACCAATGAGAGATCGCATATCACACCAACTCCGCTGACTCAGCCTTCACTGGGGTAACCGCGCTAGTCCTAAAATAGAAGCGGGAAAATAGTCGATCCCGTGATCGCCCCTCGCTTCGAATCGACTTTGTTTGACAATGTGAAACAATGGAAATTTCTCGCATCCAGATCTGCGTGATCACGAATCACTGCCAGAGCTGATCAGATACGGGGGGCAGCACGACTACGACCAGGTTCCTCAGAGCAAAAATCCCAACTTCGACCTACGAACCCACTTTCCCACCTCGTCCCCGTCTCTGTGGAGACAGCCGTGAGGCTAGGCTTTGCTAGAGTGACTGCCCACTCCAAGTCTCGCAACGAACAGAGTCCGCCATTCTGCCATCCTCGCCAAAGAAAGATTGCCACAATCATGGGGTTCGGCCAGTTTGATTCGATATGCGAGAAGACACCCATGCCACTATGCCTTCTCGTAGGCCCGGCGTCGTCCATCTCCGGTGCTACAGGCATCGTCTCTAACTGTTATGCCCGGAATGTTGAGGTTGCCAATACCATGATCTTCCAAGGCGCGGCGTCCTTCATGCATATCATTGCACTAGCCATGACTGTGATCATGATCTTGCATATTAGATCCAAGTTTACAGCGGTTGGTTCGTCGCACAGGAATCACACGATTGATATTGATGTACATTCGCAAATTCGCTAACCTCCCTTGATAGGCCGTAAAGAAATCATCACACTCTTTTATCTCTACCTGGCACTCACCATCTGCTCACTCATCATTGACGCAGGTGTCGTACCACCAAGAAGTGGGCCATTTCCATATTTCGTGGCGATCCAAAGTGGGTTGGTCTCGGCGCTGTGCAGTTGCTTGCTAGTGAATGGATTTGTGGGCTTCCAGCTGTACGAAGATGGAACGGCACTCTCTGTGTGGCTGATTCGGATCCCATCCGCGTTGATGTTTGCCATGACTTTCGTGATTGCTCTGCTGACCTTCAAGTCATGGGGTGGGCTAGGACCAGAGAACACCGTCGGCTTGTTCGTGGTCCTTTATCTCTTTAACGCCATAAGCATTGCCATTTACGTTGTCATGCAACTTCTTCTAGTTCTTAATACGCTAGATGACCGTTGGCCTCTGGGCCACATATGCTTTGGTGTGGCGGTCTTTATCATCGGCCAGGTACTTCTCTACGCATTCAGTGATTTGATTTGCAACAATGTACAGCATTACATGGATGGGCTTTTCTTTGCCACATTCTGTAATTTGTTAGCTGTCATGATGATCTATAAGGTAAGCCAAGTCACTGAAAAGAAAACAAATTACATCATTAACTGAGGTATAGTTCTGGGACTCCATTACCACTGAGGATCTTGAATTCTCTGTTGGCGTGAAACCAAACAATTGGGAAGTAAAAGAATTACTCCCAGAAGAAGACCATCGCCAATCCATCTATCAGGACAATAACTCGGAGTACTATGGACACCATCGAGCATCGACGTACAACCAACATAACTACTAGCAATTTTAAATTTCAGATGTGTATATGAAAACAGACTTGATGATATGAGAATATCCCTCAAATGATTTTGACTTCATTGGCGTTATGCAGAAGCGTTTTGATTACATTGAATACAATACGAGCATAAATTCTCTTTCTTGATCAGCAGGCTCTAGCCCCTAGGTTGTTTCTAATTTAAATTTGATACTTCAATATATAATCGTTTGATCACCCTCGTAGACCCCACTTGAGGTATTTTTCTAAAGCTTATCATGAAACGCACTATCGCTGTTTAGCATTTCAGGTAAATTTGGTCCATTGTGGTCATGCGAGATTGAGTGTATAGCGTAGCATTAAGAACTTTATCTTTACGATTAATCATGTAAAAAACCACCTATCACACTTCTAGCATGTAATAGGATTGTGAGTGTTACTTGCAGCCAGACAAGATTCATCAATTTTGGATTCATCCCTGATAGGTTAAGATGTCCGATCACCAATGGGATAGTGAAGGTGTTGATGTCCTGAGAGAATTCCTTTTAATAATAGAGACTCAGAGAGATTAGGTTCGTCTTGAGCGTCGTTGTTTAGCTTTCGACTGGGGCGGGACGTTAAAAGCATACACCCCGGGATAGACTCTGCTCATCAAGTAGATATTATCGATTCCAGGTCTCCGAATGGTAGAATGTCGATCAAGGGAGGGGCCCCCCTCTCAGACCTTGTAAGGTGACAGGGTTTCTGGAAATAAGAAAATGTTCATACTATATCAAGGATAAACGTTCTCCCCTTAATCAACTACCACAACGTCATCCGCGTCCATGAAATCATCTTCGGGCGCAGTCTGTGCTTTCGAGGTCTTGTCATTCTTCTCATCGACTGGACCCGTAGATGTATTGTACCATCCTTGATCTATCGATGTAACCACGGATTCACACGCATCGCCAAGTAAGGCAAAGAAGGCGGGGTTCTCTTTCGGAAGAAACATGTTGATATGTGCGTTGACCTCATCAGGAGCCTTATCATTCGTGGCCCTTACCCAACAAAGACCCGGCGCGTCGATCTGTTCGTCATGCTCGACCTCGGGCGGAAGGGAGCAAAACGTCCTGTTCTTTGATCTAATGATCTTCTGACTAAATGTAGTTTTTCCCGACCCAGAATTTTCAACAAGAGAGCCCGCACCATTACCTAAACAAGTATAGAAATTGACGCACTCTATGCCCCGGTCTTCCTGCACACTGGCAAGGCCGGTGAGACGGTGCCGTAACTCCGATGTGCGTGCGAGACACCCCACGAATTCAAGATGTGACGAAACCCAGCTTAAGCCCGCTGTCAAGTTTTGTCGTTGCGAATATAAAGCAGCCGCTCCACCGGCTGCTACTGCGCCTGCGGCTCCGGCGAACATGGCGTACTTGCCCCAGCGTTGCCAAGAGGGGGTTGCAGCAGCGTCGCTTGAAATGGGCAGGGCTTTCACTTGTTCATTTGCAGTCGATGCTGCTGCATCGCCTTTCTTCCCTCCGTAGCCGAAAAGCCCAGCGACCTCTGTAAATGAGTTGTAGGCTGTAGCGGCATTGCGATAATGCCCTTCGGCTCCGTAGGACACCACACCCGGAGCAATACCAAGATAAGGGGTATCAAAGGCAAGCACGCCTTGAATGTGCGGGAACATGAATGTGCCAGGTTCCACAACATGTGCATGATCATCTGCTGAGGCTTCTGACCGTGCATCTTTATCTTTAGCCGGGTTTCTTTGGATAGGCTGCTCAGTCGCGAGAAGCAACAATGTATCCGCTGCAACTATTCCGCCCATAGAATGTCCGATCAAGTACACGTGCACTGAAGGATCAACAGTGGGCGATGCCGTATGATTAGCAACCTCGAAGTCAATCACCGTATTCTGTAGCCTAAATACATGTGACTTGTTAGATCGGCCTCATTGCAAATCATATGATGCAAAAGAATAAGGAAGGACTTGCCATTCTCGAAATTTACTCACGCATTCCTTCAGGTCGCCTTGAGTTTCGTACTTTGGATACACGGCCGTCTCGACAGATATAGCGGGTAATGCTTTGCTGATCACAACACGTAGGTGATCAGGGAAGGTGGCAAAGGTATCATCACCGCCCTGCCCTCGCTCAAGAGTCAGTACATGAAGCAAACAACTTGCCAAGTTCCAAGGTTCGGAGAACAGAGGCGGCGTGTTGCGCACCTTGCTAATGGGAAATTGCCGAACGTACCTTAAACCCGTGTATAAAGACAAGAAGCAATGTCTTGTGCATTTTGGCTAGAGCAGGAACGCTCATTCAGCATCATGGAATAGTTACAAATCGCTACTGGCGAGCCAGTGCTTGAAGACGTGCATAAACACAGGATGTAGACCGTCGCTGGAGAATTGCAGTTGACTGATTTGCCGGCGACGTCACCGGTGCTGCACGTGACTCGTGTTTATTTCCCAAATGCGGCGAGAGCGCCTGATATTGAAAAAGGTATATCTCGATCTACTGGAGAAGGTTTATAATATTTTGTTATTTCAGGGGTGCTCAGGAAAATCTGCAGTGGTAAAAAATCAACCAGGGGAGAGAAACTCCTTCGTAGAGGCAAAAGCTGACTTGCCAAGGCTAACCTGCCAGTCCCTCTTGCTCAATCCATCCATGGATGGTTACAATATTATGCCTTTATTGTTAGCAGTATTGAAAGCGCAATCATCGATAGTTTGATCCTAGTACCACCAATACCTAGGTATGTATCTATAAAAATTGATCAGCCAATGTATGGCTCAAATGAACCGTTATGAACACACGAGAAGAAAAAAATAGTGCTTGGGCGTATGAATGAAATGGATTGAGATATCCAAAAGAGAGGGGGCAAAAATGGGCAGCTAGACGGGCTAAATAGTTAAAACAGCCCTGGATATTCCGAAATTCTCAAGCAGAGCGCTGCAACAATACCGCCCATCTATGCCTACATTTGCTGGTTAGAAAGTTACGAGTAGAAGCAGAATTATCTGTTGATATATCCAGATTAAGTATTTCAGAGATTCGCTAGGCGTTTGGGTTTATGTATTCGAAGCATGCTGTCCTGCAGCGTTGTAGCAACCAAGGTTCCATCTGGACCCCAAAGATAACTTTCATGAACACCTCTATTCTCTGCTGACTGAGGCGTCCACCCTTCCTGGATGAACCATTTCATCGGTATATGAGAGCCATTCGGCGATGGAGATTTCTCCCAATCAATCATCCTAAAAGAATCGCTGTGTTGGTGGACGATCACCACCAATGTAAGACTCGTTATGTCCGTCCAATGCCTTATACCCAGAGCGCGCGGAATCAACATGATAGAGTTCTTATCGCAGGCATACATGTGAGCGCAAGCATAGAGATTGTCATATTCTCCTGCTCTATCCTTCTCCTTGATCTGGGACAAGCTTGCACTGGGATCTTCATCAGGCGAACCCTTGAGACGGTACTGAGCCAATTGGCGGTATTTGTCGGGGTTCTCCTTGATCTCTTTTCTATTATTGTAATCTAGCATATCAATTTTCCGGACGTCAAGCCCGGGAAAATCTCGCTCGGTGATGTTAGATTCTTGAATTATTTCAATCCACCAATCTGCGTCCACGTTGGGGCTAATCTGCTGGTCGTCGGGCGATTTTGAAGAAATGATGGGCGCGAAGCGCTCTGATAATGCCGGAGGTTGATGGTGAAAACTTTCTGTTCCTTCATCGCGTTTGAATGAACAGATTCCCGTGAAGCAAACCTGGCCCTCTTGCCGAACTTCAACGGAGCGGATGCAGTACATGAACCCATCTCGAAGACGTCGAATCATGTAGGTAAACGGAATATCCAGTCGACCACCTAGAAGAAAGGATCCAGTCATACACTAAGCATTCAGTTAACAATTATACAAGGCGGGGAATTCGCCTCTCGCAAGAAGAAGCTTACATGTACGACAAAGCCTTTCCCGACAGTCTGCGACGCCGCATATGCCGATTGAGCATATACATGTCCACCAAAGGCTCGAGACCCCTCTCCGGGATTGAATGGGATCGCTTTTGAGCGAAACCTTTCAATTTCTTCAGGCTCATCGCCTTTGGAATATAATACCTGAATACTCTCAAGACGATCTAGCGCCATAAGTTCCACGAATGAATGGGCGGTTTCCAGTTCACCTGGCTCTTTGTCGCCTGCATCTCCAAAAGACATATTGAAAATAGAACAGCCGCCAACCACCGATAGATATTTAGTGATTATATTTAGGAGTGGTAAGGTAGTTGATATCCGCATCCAAATGCGTTCAACATCTGCTCTCAAAGAAACTTTGGCGACCAAACCTCGCCCCTTCTAAACGGTACCCAAGCAAGAGGACCAAAAGAGTTAGACACGGAAGAATTGAGATTCGATATGGCTAGGGATCTGGATCTGGGATGTGACAAAGGTATGATTTAACGCGCATTGGGTTTCCGGGGCCCCAGCCGAGGTTCCCCCGGAGTCCCCGTCTTCAAGGTCACGTGGCGGTGCTGCCCAATGAGCATGGAATGATATCAAACAAGCAATATACTCGCAGAGGGAGGAGAACATAGGAATTGAAAATATAGTGATTTCAGATTGAAGTTTTGTACAAGATGCGCCGCGCCAATTGGGCCGATAGTGCTGAGTAATGCCCATTTCCGTTATAATGATACAGAGATAAAAAAAAAAGAAAACAATGCCAGGAATTCCGATTCCGTAACTTTAGATGTTGGTGTCGAACATTCCCAATCAATATCACCAAGCCGGGTTTGCGGTATAGGGAATCGTTTAGATAGTATCACTGATGTTGCGAGTCTTGTTCCACTGAACATGACCATCAACGGCCTTGATCTCCTCTAATTTGCTACCCAGTTTCACGACAGAGAAGTTGATCATTCGAGGGTCAAGACCGAGTGTGCGGCGAACGGAGGATTGAACAGGTCCGGAGGAGTCGAATCGCATGATAAAGTGATGGCCTTCGCTGTATCGGGCCTGATGCTTGGTGGTAACCTTGGGCAGGCGGAATACGCCCCAGTTGGTGTAGCCACGGACAACACCACCGGATCGAATGACTTGAGCACCGGCATTACGGGCAATTCTGCATCAATTATTAGCTGACCGATTCCAAAAACAGGGTTGAGCCCATATCGTAAAACCTACTCCCGAACCTCGTTGAGGCTTCCCGGGCGGACCTGGTCCACACGTTAGCTTTCCATCTCTATTTCGTCTCAGATGTTAGAGAAGGATAATTCTTGACATACAATGGCAATTAACTCATACAACATGGCATCGGAGGGTGGCGCGAATGGCCGATCGGTTCATGGGAAGACGGTGGATCTCCTGGCGCAGAAAACCCGAACGAGGTCAGAACTTATCGCGCGGGCTTGGCATTCCTTATCGCGCGTCCTTTAATCATTTGGGACCGCCGTCGGGGAAGCCATCTTCCTTCTTAAACCTTCCACTTTCCCCTTCGTCTTTCTTTCTTTTCCCATTCCTCTCCCCCCTGCTTCTCAAAATGTCTGCTGTCGCTCGCACCGTCCGTCCCTTCGCCTCCCGGGCTCTTGCCCAGAAGCCCCTGGCCCCCATGTGCCGCGCTGCGCCTGCTTTCCGCTTCCCGCGGGGAACCCGGAGCTTCACCCAGAGCCCTCTTGGTGAGTGAAGTCGCCCTTTTGAGGGGAAAGAGTGTTAAAAGAGGCTTCTTGTTTATCAATTGGCCATCTTGACTTTTCATGAGAGCTCAATCGAGCTTTGACATGCCGACATGTTGCTGACGACGTCATCGATTGATATAGCTCTGGCTAAGAAGTATACTGAGTCCCACGAATGGGTTGAACTCGTCGAAGGCAACACCGGTGAGTAATAACGCTCTCACATATATATATAATTTTCAGTATGGATGAAGTTGAATGGTTACATTCACTATTGTGTTAGCATTGGCACTTGCATGGAGCAAAGCTAACTGTACCCCGCTAGCCAAGGTCGGTATCACCGAGTACGCCGCCCACGCTCTGGGTGACGTTGTCTTCGTCGAGCTTCCCGAGGAGGGTCTCGAGATTGCTGCTGGTGAGCCAGTCGGTGCTGTCGAGTCTGTCAAGTCCGCCTCCGACGTCCTCTCTCCCGTCGCCGGCACTATCAAGAAGGGCAACGCCGTGCTTGAAGACAACGCAAAGACCATCAACGCTAGCCCCGAGGGTGAGGGCTGNNNNCAGCGATGTTGCTGAGCTTGATGCTCTGCTTGATGAGGCTGCCTACAAGGCCACCCTTGAAGAGTAACCTGAAACTATACGAGCCTAGTATAGTGGTAGTAGACTTGTGCAAGTAGCTATGGATCTCATTTCTTTTGTTCTGTTATTTTATATATGACTACCGCGTCGACGGAGATGTCCTTCAACAATGGCGTTTAGATTTACGTTGGGCCCTCCACGGCTTTGACTTGACAATCGACAATTTTGCGTAATTCCATCTGATTAGCTGTAAGAATTTTATTCACGTTGCTTCTAGAAAACATCCCGGGCATCCATATTCAACAGAAGATATTGTCTATACAGGAGGTATCGATTCGCGACATATTGGACATTGCAGACGGAGTCTCATCCAACTCTCCAGACAGGCAGTATGGAAAATATGCCGACAAGGGGTGACCATATACGCCCGACGGCTCAGAATGCTTGTGGCTCCATCAGTGACACTTCCGCCAGCAGAAGTGGGGGCCGGAAGAACAGGGACTTCGATATCCTGCATGCAAATTGCACAATCAAACATGACTCTTTTACGATCCTTCGATCGGTGCTTATCATCACCCTTATCGGTTACCATATCTCGTTCATCGGCCCGCAATGATGCAATAGATACAACTCCACCAGCTTCAAGATCCTCATCTGGGCCTGGATGATCTCGCAATGTCGGGTGATAATCATAAGCAGGAGGGGCCCAGCCGCGGGGAACGAAAAAGCGCGGTCCTAGGATGTCTTGACTGGCCAGGATCCAGGCCTGAATCCACACCCATCCAGTCAAAATCAATGCGGTAGTCCAGTCTGGTCGAATGAATAACACATTCCCTCGTGCTGTGAGGAAGTATATGAATGGGAACAGCCTTAGAATACTTTGCCCAACCACGAAGTCCCAGCGTAGGGCTTTGCGACAGTTTCGCATGACGTTGCGATAAATTTGGGGAACCCAGAATGAAAGATAGATGCATGCCAAAGCACGGGCATATATGGATCCCAGACGCCGAGGCAATAGGAAAGCCCAAATTGACATGATGAGCATTCCAAAGAGAGAAAGATAGAAACGCGCATACATAGCTCCAACGTCACTGCGCATTTGTCTTTGTGTAGGTGGGGTTGTGCGGTTAGCAGGTTGCTGGTTGACGTCCTCCTCATCCTCTGGTGCATCTTGATCTGGCGGAAGTATTATCGGAGTCGCCCCCGTGTCGCGGACCGTGGTGACAGGAAGTGGGAGTGTTCCGGGACGAGGAGCTGGGGGTGATGGGGTTGCCGGCCGTTCTTCGCGCCTTTCTGGTTCTTGCACTGCCCAGATTTCCATCATGAATTTCATGCCAATGTAGCTCACGGAAAGAAAAGACAAGAATGAAGCTGTTGCTAGGACCAAAAAGGAGACCGCCTCGTAAAGCTCCAACACGATGAAAGTTAGAACGAAAGCATCCCCCAGTGCCATGAAAGCAATGGTAAAGAAGCTAACCCGACTCCGAGTTGAAGGGGTGGATGCCTCTTTAATCTGACGCAAAAGTAGACTGATTTGACCAACAAAAACGGCTGAAACCACAAATATGAGACGAGCCGCATATTTACTGTACTCTTCGTGTTTAGGGCCAATCAGATACAGCGGCTCAGTTGGGGGGAATTCGGGTGCACCTTTTGTCTCTAATATGTAACCACAATCAGGGGAAAAGATAACAGCAGACATAACCATTAGTGGAGGGTCAGGAATAGGAGCACCCATAGGGTATCGAAGCTCTTGTTCCATCTTTTCAATCAACAGACGATCAGCAACGGCATTGTCAATGACCACTGGATGCTGCTGTAAGAATATTATATGCTCACACTTGGGAGCTGGGAATTCCATTTGCCCTGTTCCAGCCAATGAAGCCCACGGGAATAGGGTAGGTGGTCGGCTTTGCTTCTCTGACATGCTGTCCGTCAATGATTTGACCAATAGCTGATGTGAAAGATCATAGGTATCAGAAGATAGAGCGAAATGTGGTAGTGAGAATATGCCACCAAACTTCTCACTGGATGTGCTCAGAATGATTCCTCCAGTCTCGGGGAAGTGGACTCCAAATAAAGACAAGTACCACGTGCTTCCCCAAAAGTCATCGCTCTCAACAGCGAGATTGGCTCGAATCTCTCTAACGATACCATTTCCCACGTGGACCTCCTCACCTCCACCTTCTTCTAAATTAAAATAGAAGGTACCGCCATTTCCGGTTATGTTCGAGCTGAACTCGTGCGTAAAGTACTCATGCTCCTGCGCGATAGCAGTGGTATTGAGAGGGGCTCGCCGCTGTGTGTTATCGGTCCGTCGCACCCAGTCCCCGCGTAGCTTCCCCGTTGCATTGCGATAGACTGGTAGGAATAGCTTGGTCAAGTTCAGCGAAGATTGGCCTTCGAGGTTGTCAAGGCTTAGGGGAGGCTCAAGACCGGCGCTTGAAAGGATAGACTGAAGCTGGTGACGCGCGCGGCTTTGAACTTGAGGAAATAGATCCCAAGCATAGCTATCATTCTTCCTGAATCCTAGGAATGGCAGCCAGTGATCCGCCGGCGGATCGAAATCGCCATACCTCGATTCATTCAATCGCGAAAGCGCATGTCGTTCGCGGTCGAGTTCCCGCTGACGTTCTCGGTCTTCATCGATCAACGGGGGTCGGGATTGCGAGCTGAGAAGGAGGTAAAAAACCAAGAGGAGGAAGAAGAAGGAGCCGCGGTTATCCATCGATGCCACGGGGTTACTGACATAGGTCGGCTCTTCAGGACGAATCGATACGCATCTCGAAAGGAGACTAGCAAAAGTGGCTGAAGTATGCGCGACTAGTGCTCTGGTCCAAAACGGCCAAGAAAAGCTTAAAGAGGCCTGCGATAATGAATGACGAGGATGAAGGTAGCAGCAAGCAGGCAGCGGGAGTGGATGATGTACTCGACACGGGCTCGGCCCCGCCCTTTCCGCGCTGGATCGACACCTCAAACAACAGGCATCGAGGCTATCACTCTGGGGACCTCGGGAGGAAAGCGTTCATAAATGATCTCTGTGTAAATATAATGGTATAAACCTTGGCTTTCGGACCTTGATCAATTCCCTTTATCTGTTATGAAAGCCAAGGACCCATCTATATGGGCAAAAGCGCGATGGCACCCTGTGGCTGACTGTTTGAAACGAACTAAAATAGACACCTGGGGAACTTGGCCGCGATCTCCGCTATCTCCTAATCTACCAAGGTTGATTGATCTCCTATCCTAGCGCCAAACGGCAAGCCCTTGTTTCCCCTCGCCTCTCCTGGTGGAATTGACTTCACGGAGATTCCGTGATGGCTTCCAGCATGCCTTTCCCAATTCCTCCTCGCACTCCGACTCCGCCATCGGATGACGGCGCCCATCATGTCCCGCGGAGCGCCCCAGGAGTGCCTATTGATCGCGACGCATTGTCGCCACTTCGTGATACCTTCCCAAGGAGCATCACCACAGACTCCAAAAGTCAAGACCGTTTGAGCCCCACCAAATCATCATTCAGTTTGAGCTCTGGAAATGCGGATGCAAAAAATGGTTCAGCGGACTCAACCCCGGCGGGACCCTTCAACTTCGATACAACTGTTATGGCCAAAGGCCCAGTTGTCAAATCGGTGAGCGTGCTTGTCCAAAGATGTTATTTGATTGATACTTATCTGTGCGCGTTTATGCGATCAGAACATTGGTCAGCGCCGAGGCCATAAATACAAACACAGTAGCATTTCACATCAAATTTTCCTCGAGCCCCCGCCACGAGCGCCCTTGTCTTTGCCTAATTCACTTCCTATACCGACGCTCAAAGAATGCCGAGCGAGCATGTCTAAAGAACAAAAAACACGTTTCTGGTGGTCCTTGTGCCATATGTCAGTGGCTGCATACACACTTTGGACAGCCCATGGCTCGCTAGCCATGACTGCCCTGTCGCATTTGATTCTTTTCGACTCCCTTGGCGCCCTTGTATGCGTGGCAGTTGATGTGCTTGGAAATTTTGAAGTCTGGAGAAGATCCAGTATTCGTCATCCATTTGGCCTGGAGCGTGCTGAGGTGCTTGCCGGGTTCGCCATGTGTGTATTGCTCCTCTTCATGGGCTTGGATTTGATATCCCACAATCTGCAGCACTTTTTAGAGAAAGCGGGCCATGAGCCTCATCACCAGCATGATCACGATCGCGTCTCCCTCGGAAGCGTGGATGTGACTGCTGTCTTGGCCATCTCTTCGACTCTTGTATCGGCCATTGGTCTCAAAAACCATGCTCGTATCGGTAAAGCCATGCGCTTTGGCTATATAGAATCCCTCCCCTCGGTTCTGAGCAACCCATCTCACTTTTTGACACTCTCGTGCTCTGCTCTCCTGCTGCTTCTGCCACTGGTATCTATTCGGATATATGATTGGCTTGATAAGCTTCTTTCGGGCACAATTGCTATTTCTATGTGCGTCCTTGGAGTGGGTCTGGTGAAGACACTGGGGTCTATGCTTCTCATGTCTTACTCAGGTCCAGGAGTCCCGGATGTCATAAAAGATATCGAGTCTGAGCCTTCTGTGTTTGGTGTTGATGATGCACGATTCTGGCAAGTTCATTATGGACTTTGCATGGCGAATCTCAAAGTGCGCGTTTCAGGAAACGAGGATAATATCTCGCGCCTTCGAGAGAAGATTTCTAGTTTGATACGGAATAGACTTGGCGGCGGATACGGAACTGGAAGCCAGAAGTGGGAAGTTACTCTCCAGTTTACCATTGAACGGACTTCGATGTCCGGCCCAATTCTGTAAGGGACATAGGTGACAAATACGGACATCACATTTGATACCCTTGTACATTAGCGTTGGATAATATTCTATTGTATGTCTATCGAACTTTAGCGAGGATGTATGGAATAGTCGGGCCCTAATCTATGCCGCAATTTATAATATCCGATGGGAAAGTGAAGACCCAAGGACATAGATTAACAGGGAGTACGATTAGGAGATAAAAGAAAAAGCTTTCTTCATGTTCAATAGCACACATCGCTGTCGGATACATCGCCCGCGCGATCCTCAAAATGGAGGCCGATATCAAACCGTTGAATTTTGGTACAAAAACAGAATACAAAACGCAATGCACGTCCTTCACCACTTCATCAATTTGTTAAATGTTGTTTATGATGCAGCAGCCAGAACGGCGCCCTCAGTCTTGCTGATGCCTTCACGCTCGTCCCTTCGCCGACGCTTCTCGAGGATAGCCTCCCGGCGCTGTGCGAGGATCTTAAGTTGTCGGCTCTCGACACCCTGCATCCAGTATCCGAAGCTACCGCCGACACCGGCGAAGAGAGGGTAGACCCAGAGAGATTCCTTGGCGAGAAGGGGACGCATCTCGATTCCGAGTTGCCAGAGGCGGACGGCGATGCCTGGGAATAGGGCGACGAATGTTAGCTTCTAGCTCAGTCAAATTTCCCAAATAATCGAATTGGATCCATATGGAGTAACGATTCAGGGAAAACAAGCTAATTGGAACAGAGGTGGTACGCACCGAAGCCGCTCCAGAAGAGCACCTTGTGGACCATGATTGCGGTCGGCTGTAGGCGGACTTGTAACGGAGGAAGGCCCGAAGAGTCCCGACAAGGCGTATTCAAGAGATGGTTCTGCGCGGTCGCAGGTTTATCTCGCGCGTGGTCGATATGGGGTGAGGTCGGGGGTGGTCGCACTGAAGCAGGAGGTCGGAAGCAAAGCAAATCAGACGCCCGCAGTTCCAAATCACGGAACAACTTTCCGCCGGGGAAACCGCGAGTTGCAGAGGCGTGGCGATAAGGCGATCACTGTATGCACGGCTACACGGTAACAGTTCTCCAGCATAGTATTAGGGGATAGAAATGCCTGGAATTAGCACTATCAGCTGTAATATAATGATATGAGTAACGCAAGAGCGATTAAACGACAAGTTTACTTTTACGACCTCTACGAATATGAAATTTGACTAAAGGAGACTTATCACCTGCTGAGAGAAGGTCGTAAATACAATACTACGGCTGCCAAATTAGGATGAGCCGTGGCCAACGAACAAAAGTAGCCGTGCACATAACTCTGTACGTTATCGCTTATCGTCCGATCTTGCCTCGCGTTGATTTCTCTTCGTGTCACATTGTCGACAATGGCCGCCGATGAAACAATGGAGGATGTGCAGCATGGCGTGAAGAGACCGACACTCGATATTGATGCGCTCAAGCATAAGCGATTCAAAGCTGATGATCTGCCCCTATCTGCGGCGCAACGTGGGACCTTAGACAGGCTCCTGCTCTCCTTCAAAAAGAAGGGTGGATACGACAACATTCGCAAGACAATTTGGGCAGAGTTCAACGATGGAGTAAGGAGACTAACTGCAATATTCTGCCAAAGTACACATCTAATTTCCCTACAGGATGCCAAAACAAAATTTACGGACGAACTCATCGCATTAGCAGAGTCGGAGATCGAACGCGAGCCGGCACTCTTATCTCGCGAGATACGAAAGGCCGCGACCCTCATCGAAGGTGCCGTCGACCGTAGCGACGTCTACAAGAACGCTGAACACTCTATTGACGAACTCACTTCAAAACATGTGGGATCAATTCTGGATTCTGTTCGTGCGATCCGTCGACAAGAGATTGGCGACCAAGCAGCTGAGATGGAGGCACAAGCGGGTAATAAAACAGACAAAGATATTGAGGAACATGTAAAGACTAAGCGCGAGGAACGCGACAAGATTTGGCGCGAAGAGTTACGCCAACTGAAGGAGACCGAAGACGAAGAACGACGAGTCAAAGCTGAGGAAAGACGGAAAAAACGAGAAGCAGAGCGTCAAAGGGAGGATGAAGAAAGAGCCAGAAGGAGGAAAATTGACGATGAAAGGCGAGCTGAGCGAGAAAGGTTGCGCGATGAGCAACGAGCCATTGACGACCAGCGCGAGCGGGAGCGAGATGAACGCTATGAACGGCGAAGAAGAGAGGACCGTGACAGACATTGGGACCGTGATCGAAGCAGACCTCGGTACCGTGACCATTCACCAGCATATCGTTCCGATCGTGGACTCTCACCCCATGGTCGCGATTCGAAGCGGGAGAAGTCAGCCCTATCTAAAGACCCAACGCCAGCACCAGCGCCTCCAGTGGATGAAAAGTCTCTTGAAGAGGCAGCTTTACAATTGCTCCTCAAAGATGCTGAAGAACGTGCTGCCAAAGCTCGCCAAAAACCCGAGTTTGATTTTGAGGAAGCCGAGGCAATTGAGAATGGCCTGAAGCCAGCACCTTCAACAGTAAATCAGGCCAAGGGTGCTTCCGACATTAAAGCTTCAAATACATCTACTCGAGCGCCCAGCCGCGATTCCAGACGTCGAAGCTCATTCTCTGATCGGAGGGATCGAGCCCGCCGTCACACTCGAAGTCGCAGCCGCAGCCGCTCCCGCCGACGTCGCGGATCTCGCTATGATCCAGATCGCCGTCGGGACTCCTCTGCAAGGCCTAGGGATCGAGATATGGAAGAGCGCCGTGGTTTTCGAGATTTCAGAGATGAACGCAGTTATCGACCCGTTCGTCGCAGCCGCAGCCGCAGCCGATCGAATGGCCGTACTCGGGATAGAGGGCGAGACCGCAGTACAGATCGTGATAGACACCGAGATCGACCTCGCTCTGGATCGCGTGACCGAGACAACGACCGCCGCCGTCGTTATCGCAGCCGTGACAGGAGTAGGGACCGTGACCGTGACGATGATCGCCCTCAGCGTCCCCGTTACTCCCCTTCTCCTCCACGCCGACACTCGCGTAGTCGACGCTCAAGATCTCGCCCCCGTGGCAGAGAGCGTTCCCGATCTCGATCGGCCGGTGCAAGGAGACGATCTCGATCTCGTCGGACATCGCGTCCACGGCGCCAGTCTCCTCCTGCTATGCTAGATATCGATCGCTACGTTCCATCTACGAGCAACCGCAGCAAATCACCTCGGCGTAGAGTACGATCACAAGAGAGGGCCCGAGGAGGAGAGCTTGACCGATACATTCCAGGGGGCGAAAAAGAGAAAGAACGGGCCACGGATGCAGCCAAAGAACCCAACCCAGAAACTGCAGATGGTATGGCTGATCTGCCCTCCAAGGAAACAGATGATCGACGGGCACGTCGTCCCAGCCCGGTTCGGCGAAGGAGTCGAAGCCGACGACGTAGCCCTAGTCGGAGAAGGAGCCGCAGCCGCAGGAGAAGCCGCAGTTGGAGACGTAGTCCGATTCGCAGGAGAAGTCGAAGCCGTTGAGAACTACGGAAGAAGCCATGATTCGGAATTCGCAGACTTCCTGTAATAATAATAATAATAATAAAATAATGCATGATTGGCCAGAAACTAAGATCTGCGTGTTGTTGCTTCGAGTCAATTAAGGATAAAATATGTTCATGTGATAAGTGAGCGGTAGCATCATTAATCAAATCTACATAAAAATTAGTTTTGACTTGTCAATCCCCATCCACGTCTATGGTGGAGTCGATGAGTTTCACGATATTGATTGACATTGATCTGGGGCTCTTATCGTTATCGTTATCGTTATCTTATCGCTGTCGGTCTCCACCAAAAAAGTTGAAAATGATCTCGATTCAAACTTCTTTCTTGAAGAAGCTTTCAGCCAACTCACGACATCGACAAAACTACATTCTGTGCGAATACTTGGACCCAAACTCGCCATAATTATTGTGATAATAGCTTAACTACGAAGTGAATCCCCCGCACCTACGACGCGGCTCGTACCAAAACATCGGGAGCTACGATTGCTATCATTTCCAAAATCGCGCCTGCAACGCTTGAACATAGATACCTTCACCAGAGAGCTCGAATATTGCGGTACAAACATGAGCGCATTTAATTCTACTCTTACACATAATCCGCGGATACCCTCAAATGTTCCCTCAGACGATGACGACCCAACTTCGTCCTCCGGTTCCTCCGACAGTGAAAGTGAAGTCTCTTCTGAAGATGAAGACGAAGACGAAAATCCTCGACTTGAAACCCCAGACCCAGCTGCATCTTCCATAGGAGGATCATCAATACCTAGTGTCACTGGCCGCCCAAAACCGCGAATATACAAACCGAAAGGGAACTCGGATCTGATGGCGCGGCTGTCTGCATTCTTGCCACAGATGAAGAGCGCGAATGAGGAGCTGGAGAAAAACATCGCGGAGGGGAAGGGTGAAGATTTAGTTTTGGATTCTGTTGGAGACGGGAAAGACTACATTGAGATGGTACGTTCGGGGTTTCTTGCCCCCCCCCCTCCCCTCCGAAAAATAGAATTCTTTTTGACTGCTCTGTAGAATCTTGGATTAGGAGTGCTTGAAGAGAAGGAGGGCGATGGCGAAGATTCGAATCATGATACGGACAAGAAAGCCCAGCCGAGCGGTTCCTCAAGTCACCAAGCGAATGGCGCTGGGCCTAGTGGAGATGTGGACTCTGATATTTTGGGACAACTTATGGGTGGAGCAGGCAATGCCGAAGACGCCGATAAGCCATCTATTGAAGAAGTCAATCATTGAATAGAATGAAGCGCTGCTACTGATACACCAGTATACTAGAAAGTCAAAACGAACGATTTTGAATTGATTTGTGTTCATCATAAAGTACTAAGCTATGTTGCTGACCATGGAGGCGATTGTGAGCAAAGCTCCCACAGAGACGCACTCGCCAGCTTAAGAGGATTGTCCGACCTGGCCTACTGCCTCTAGTCTGCCTGTGGCTCTCGCAATGTCAAGATGGTTTGGACATGTTTGAACGCAAGGGGTATACGCTCTGATTTTGCCAGCAGATGAGCAGTGCGAATGACGTTCTTGATCTGTCTACCGTTCAGATCAACTGCTGACATTTGTTCCAATTCATCTGCCTTAAATTCCGAAATCCCGTTCTCGCCCAGGAACTGCTTCCAGATCTGGTGCCGTGACGCGACGTTGAGCTCTGGGTAGCGAATAGAGACATGAATTCGTGATTCAAACGCAGGGTCAATATGGTCAGCCCGGTTGCTCGTCAGGAACAAAATTCCCTAATATGAGGTTAAAACTCAGGATGTTCGTAGTAGATTGATGGATGTCAGAACTTCTTACCTCGTAATATTCCAGTAAGCGCAGGAAAATGGAAACAAGTTCGTTTCTCTCTAGATCGGTGGAGTTGCGCTCTTCCATAAAGACATCAGCTTCGTCAAGCAACAGCACAGCTCCCCACCGGGGTACCATTTCAAGGACATCTCGAAGAGTCTCTTCAACCCTCCTAGCGCTAGTTCCAAGATCCCCGGCACTCAGCATGTAAAGCGGCACCTTCATCACTTCAGCAACGCTTTCTGCAGTCAATGTTTTTCCGACTCCGGGAGGACCACTGAGAAGCATAATGACACCTTTGCCTTTGCCCTGAATAAAATCATCGAAAGTATCCAGATTATCAGATTGGGCCTTGGCAAAAGAGAGGATCATACTCTTTAGATTCTGATGGGCATGAGGCAGGACCAGAGACTCGAATGCATTCTCGTTCCAAGCAATATCTCGAACCCCGTCAAGATAGAAGTCAAGCCATTTCTTGTCCTTCAATACGTATCCGCGCAACATGGGTGTCGTAAGAAGCCGCTGAGCATCTTCGAGTTCATCATAATGTATGCCCACGGTGGAGACAGATCCATTAGGTGTGAATTTGTTGTACCCAGCTGTGTCGATCACAACACGGCTGTTGACGTTAAACTTGACTGGTCGTCCTAGGAAATTACCTTCTGCAATACCTTCATAATGCTTGTAGTGGTAGCCACGATATCTCTCCCAGACTCTTCCGCGAGAAATCAAAAGATCACTGATTTTGGCCTTGTCGGGGTGATAAGATAATGGTAGCACAGGTAAGGCAGTGATAGGTGCAGTTCCCTCAAAGGGGGGGATTTGAGAACTGTGGCCACTCTCTCCGAATTTCTTGCCGTTGAAGTCAATGTAGCCTGCGGATATGATGAAATTACCACAGCGATCTTCATGGTAGCCTCGGAAAATGAATGCCCTTGGATACTCCTCAACAGTTTCATAGATGACATCGCCAGGCTCGAAAAGAGTCCACAGCAAATCATGTGTCACGACACCATTGGCGATGAGATCCTTCTTGCGAGAGAAAGTGTCACTGAGCTCCTCGAAGAGAGTGTCGTGGAGAAGTTCGATTAGAGACTTAAGAGCCGGGTCTTGTTCTTCGTCCCGAGCCTTGCGTAGCTGATCCCATCGATGAACAAATGGTTTGAATGGGCGCTGAAACTCCACTTTGTCAAGACTCATGGTGATACCGGAGTAGCCTTTGAAGACCTTTGCAAGAACATCCTTTAGGGGTTTGCTTTGAATGCTGATGGACTGGATATTAAGAGTCTTGTTGGCGTCATAACTTTTGACTCGTCGGACGACGATTGCGTATTGATTGGAAACCGAGTTCTCCGAGGGCTGCGCCAGATTATCGGGAATTTTGTCGGTCCATACAGTACGACCATCTTCGTCTGGCTTAGATCGGTACAGGTTGTATGTTTCGCAAATAGAGCCCTGGGGAGCAAGAGGCCCTTCAACCTTCTCGGTAGTTTCGACAACCACGGACTCGTCGTCCGATTCGGAAAAATAGGCTGGCTGCATTGTACAGGTCAATGAGAACAGCTACACGGAACATAAGAAGAGAGCCAAGAAGGAAGAACAAAACGGGATGTTCAGAGATCCATGGATATTTATAAGTTCTGGGGGTTGTTTGCCATCCACCTGGGCATGTTCAGCCTCATCAACACCCGTGGACATGTCATCTCGCAGGCAAGAACACCTGGAATCCTTGGAATAAGCCATTTCTATGAGTCACTCCAGGCTGAAGGAACGAATCTGCCTTGTGAATTGTACACACGGCGGGGTACAGATTGGGATGATTGGACCCATGAACAGCAGCGCTGGGGCCCAGACGAAGAGCCGCACATGGATTCCCCACTTTGCATAGATGCCTACAACGAGCCTGTGTGATGTGGCATTTGATCCATCAGGCCCCCATACATTCGGTTGCATATCTTAATTAATTCACGATGTTACGTTTTAGTCCCTTTTAGTAATTCTTACGTATTGACTAGCCAATAGAAGTATCTTAGGATAATCTTAGGATAAGCTCGCCAACATTCTTCAATCGCGACAACGTCTCAAGTGGAAAATCCAAGGGGAAAAAGAAACTTTCAAGATTGATACAGAGCCTCGTATCTGTATCCATGTGTATAGGCCACTTGCACACATGAGCCTATCACAGCTTAATCGGATAGCATGAATATAGGTGTGCAGGTGCTATATGGCCTTTTATTTGTATTGGACATAGTAGTTTTCAACGTACATTACTGCGTATGTTCAAACACACATGATTTGGCGCGTAGCGATAAATAGATGGTAAAGGCAACAAATGACTGGATTCGGGATATTTGAGGAAGAAAAAGAAAAGAAAAAGAAAAAGAAGCAGCCAGGCGGTCTAAGTAGTACGCTGAATCAGAATATGCCGGTTCTCAATAATTTCCCGCGAGAAACTAAGAAACTTCTCGTCTTAACCTTGTCGAGATGCTGAGATACGTAGGTATAGAATAATTGAAGAGTAAGAGCGAAGCTACCTAGGTATACTTTTGCACGACCTATTCAAGCTATAGACCTACTGTGGATGGATACAGAATGTCCTACAACTGTCTGATACTTGGAATAATTGGAGGTACCCATTCTTAAAAACACTAGAAGGCCTCATCCAGGGATAAGTTCTGGATTGAAAAACAATCGTATCGAATAGCTGGGAATTGACGGACGAACGCCATGACTCCATGTATTATCTTACCCCGCAGATTAGACTCTGGGCCGGGTTCTTATCGAACGAATGCTTTGCAGCGTTTCTCCCTTTTCACCCATCCGGCATGAGACTCTGACTAGGGCAAGCATCTTACAGTGCCCATGGATCGCTCTAAAGTGGTGAAAACTCGTTCTAGAACAATCTCATATAGCGGGTAAGGTTGAGTGCTTTCCTGATATCCCTGGACGGGCTGACAGTCTGCAAGTTGTTGGACATGCCGAAAGCGACGAATTAAATGTGATGAAAAGGCCATCTCCTGCAAGAAGTGCGAGGACGCAAACTTGACTTGCGCTGGGTATGATGTTCGGCTGAAATGGGGGACCAATTTTAAAGGCCCAATTCCCGAACGTGGCGGCAGCAGGATGCGGATAAATCCAGGTCAGCCAAGAATTTTCATACAGCCCTTTGCATTTAGCTAAATTCCCGCAGGAGTATGTATGCAGCGTCTGATGACAGAAGAGGAGCTTGGTAGTACACTCTCTGTGCTCGACAAAGAACCCACAGACGGGGTGGCGGCTGGCCCATTCTCTGTCTTTCGCCTCGAAGCCCCTGGTCAGAAACGCCATGATGTGTCATCGTTGGGTACACCAGAGAGAGCCGACTCTGAGACCGACTGGTCTATCCCCCCGGGAGATGATATAAATGACATCCAAGAAGACCAAGAACATACATCTGAAACACCGCTGAGACCTCCTGGCCTGGACACTCTTTTACTAGCCACAGAGGATCTGGATCTTTCACCACTTGCATCTTTACATGTACCCACTCACAGCATTTCAGATAGTGACGAGAATACCGACGAGCTGCTCATAAGTGATGATTTTCACTTGGGTTCCGACAACCCAAGCCAGCTGCGTCGTATTGACATTTCGGAAAATGAGGTCAACCACGCTACGGAAATAATCCCAACTTCCGACTGGAGTGTACCTCTCACAGCCCCACTACATGGCCTTGGGAATCAACAGCGTCAAGCGTTCCTCGACAGGCTCACACAAGGCTCGGTTGGGAATGACATGATAAACATACAGATGATGCCCCTTGACATACCAACTTATAGGGTACCCCGGTTTCCATATGAAGGTTCCCCCGTCACAATATTAATCCAACACTATGCAAAGCATGTTACGCACCTCATGCAGCCACTAGCGCACCAGAATAATCCGTTCCGGTCTTTATATCTTCCTCTTGCGGTCGAAGAATGTGTTGGCATGGGTGATTCTCTAGGATCGAATGATAATATACCTGCCCGGGGAGCAGTCTTTCACAGTCTTGTGGCCACCGCTGGTCTTCATTTGCTTGGCCTAGGCGCCAAGAATCAAGAGCTGGAACAATTAGTCTGTCGTCATAAACAGCAAGCCCTTATAGCTCTTCGATATGCTCTTTCAAAGAAAGTGAGCACCTACAAAGAATTGATGATGGCCGTCTTGTCTCTAGTATCCGTGGATGTAAGTTATCTTGCCCACTCGACCTGAAAGACCATATAATGACATTTTCAGATTATTGACGGTGGTATCCACGATCATTGGATTCATTTAGAGGCGGGATTTCGACTCCAGACATCGCGACACCATGCCTCTTTAGTGAGTCAGGAGACTGGTCAACTCAATGCAATATGTACTATGCTACGCTTGTTTGCACAGACAGCACAATCTGCTTCAGATCCAATACCATGGACCTCTGATAAGTCGTGGTTTGAACCAAGGACTTGCGACTACTCGAACTCCAGTATAGAGTACTTGTACGGCATTACTACTGCCATAGCCCGGTCAATCGACAAGATATATGTCGCTGCCCAGCATATATCCTATTATAAGGGTAAAACATACCCTCGGCATCTTATGGAAGCCTGTGAGGCTTTGGGAGACGAGCTGCACTCCTGGACGATAGGCTCGGAAAGCTTTTCAACAGTAAACCCTGAAGAAAAACATATTCTCCGAGTTGCACACACACAAGCAAAGGCTTTTCACTTCGCGTCACTTATCTATTATTACAGGTCAGTGCAAAGTTGTGAAAGAGATGCGCTCTGTATGGAGCAAGAAGAGACTTTAGCTTGGATGAACGGAACAGAGGACTTAAAAGATATCCTCTTCGAATCCCATGATCGCCCTGCACCGATTTCATGGCCTGCCTATATCGCTTCTTGTGAAGCGGTAGGTGAACACCGCAATAGATGGGCACAATGGTGGACTCGTGTGCAAATTTACCGTCTGAAAAGCTTCTCGAAACAATATAAAACGATACGTCAAATATGGGCAAGTCTTGATCGCCATAATACATCAGATTGGAGGAAGGAACTTGATAGAATGAATATTCGCATATTACCTGTTTGACTTTACTAAAGCTTTAATTGGGGGTGGTGGTGACGAGGCATCGAGCACGAATCAGCTAATTGCTATGGTATCAACAGACGCACGGGATGGAGCTGAGAACTAGTCTTCAATACGAAAGGATGCAAAAGTTCCCAGACCGCATCTAACACATCGATACAGCGTCTCATAGTTATATCTTCATGAATGATAAGACTAGTTCTTCAAAGCATGCAAGGCAAGTTTCTTATACACAGTCACAGAATCGATCAAATCAGCCACTTTCAGTCTTTCATCTTCAGTATGAGCCACATGAATAGAGCCTGGCCCATAGAGATAGTTCTTATGATTTCCTTTCAGATTTGGAATGTCAGTGCCGTAACTTACTACCATTGTCTCAAATCCGGGAACATCATATTCAATCTCAACAGGTTCACATGCGTCCGGCGCGTATGTAACAATACAAGGGTCGCTGCACTTATTAACAGCCTTCTCGACCATATTCTTCAGCCCTTCGATTGTGCCACCGGCAACTCGAAACATAATATATGCCTCGGCAGAGAAAGGAATGACGTTTGGGGCGACGCCCCCCTCAATACGGCCGATGTTCATAGTTGTCTCTCCAAACCGATCACTTGACGGAAGCTCTAGCTGGAGCAGCTCGTGGAGACCAGATAGCAGCTTTTCAATAGCTGAATCTCCAAGTGCAGGATACCCCGAATGGGCGGCCTTCCCAGTGGCTTTCAAATGTACGTTTAAGACACCCTTATGTCCCTTGGGTAGAGCTCCATCGGTCGGCTCCCCGAATATGACCGAATCCCACTTCAAGCCAAGTTGGTTTGCGTGGATCATGCCATCTCCCTCAGTTTCCTCTCCAACGACGAACAATAATGCGACATCCCCGGGCTTGATCGACGACGAGGCTAGCAATTCTTCTGCAGCAATGATTTGTGCAGCAACACAAGCCTTAGCATCTACCACACCTCTACCACGGATTTCTGTATCGTTGTCGACGAGTTCATAAGGCCAGTACGGTGGCACCTAACACCATGGAAGTCAGATATCGCTTATTTTACAAAGAAGGCATGGAACATCAAAACCTATCTTTCACACTTACTACGTCGATGTGACTCGAGAAACAGATCTTGGCATCTCGTTTAGGTCCCGAGTATGCAAGAATATTAAAGCGCTCTTCTGGATAGACCGAGGGAACAATCTGCCGCTCAACTGTGAACCCCCTCTGCTCCAAGTATGATACAAGAAATTTTGAGACTGGTGTCTCATTTCCTGTAATGGATTCGATTTCGCATATACAGCGATGAAGCTTCACAACAGGATGCTCTAAAAGGGTTGACATTTCTGCTTGTGTTTTTCTTTTCTTTTTCAAAAATGCTGGAACTGTTTCTAGCTCAAGACTCGAGGATGCTGTCATTTAACAACTAGAAAATCATTGCCAATAACCTGTTGTAGAAGAAGATTCAGGTTGCCACTAGTGTTTGACAATTCGGTGGGTCTATCCTATGCCAGGCAGCGGGCGACCCCGAAGCTCTGGAGGGTCCTGCCCTTTTCGTCGATTCGGGCTTTTCGCCTTTGATCAAATCATAGATAGCTTAACCATGCCGATTTACGAATAGATACCTTGGTGATAAGAATTTTGACATTTGAGCTTTACTTGTTACACGTAATCATCTAGTCAATCGCCTGGCATCTGGCTATTCCAACTCGGATGGTGTGCGGGTGTAGTTGGCCATTAGTGAAAAGGCTTACATAGGCGAACACGCTAATGAACAAGTCCAACTCCTTGAAAAGTCTCAATGATTAGCTGAATTACGTCTTTCCATCTGGTCCCTGACACCATCTATGCTTTTCAAATTCCAGAGCAGGCCGCAAACTCATAATCACGTATTGAGAATCCTGCTCTATGCCTACTGATTTCCCGCGGGCAAGATAATGGATTAAAAGTATTAAGCTTTATAGACTAGTCTTTTCTCATTTGAACATATAAAGAAGGGCGAAATTGATGAGTGCTAGCTTACATTTGCTTGTTTTGTGAAGGTTCTTCTTCTGAGGCGGGTGTCTCAGCAAAAACATGTTCCAACCCTTCATAGATATCGATCTCATCAGCGGAAAGAAACCAAGGGTCAGATAATCCTCTCCAAATCTTGTGGATGAAATAAAGTGTAAAAAAGGCGGGGATTCCAATATACGTAGTCACAAACGTCGATATCACGAATTGACCGGGAAAGAACACGTTGAAACCATTTATCAAAGCCAGAATTATGAAGGAAAAAATGGCAACCCAGGCACCGTATGGCTGTATCCAGCTTTTATAGGGCAGTGTCGGCTTTCCTTGGGCGTTCCAGGCTGCTCGAAAGCGCAAGTAAACAATGCAGCAGCATATCCAAGATAGAAAGCCAGATGTGTTTGTGATATTGACAAACCAGGAAAAGACCGTCGAGCTACTAGCTCCACAGTTCAAATAGGAAAGAAGTGAAAAAATAGAGCATGCCATCACAGCAGCGTAGGGCACACCTTCTTTGGTACACTTTTTAAGTATAGCGGGTGCTTGTCCCGCAAGCGCCAGGGCATACAGAGCTCGTGAACTCATGTACAAATAAGCGCTCCCGGCCGACCATGCAGTTGTAAGAACCACGGCATTGACGACACTTCCTAATCCATGAATCCCTGCATGCTGGATGCCAACGACGAATGGCGAAGATTTTGCCCCATGGCCGCCGTTGACTAGCGCATCCTCGTTATAAGGGCACATAACGCCTATGGCCAATACGGAACCAATATAGAAAACAACAAGCCGAAGGATAAACCGGCGCCCAGCCTTCGGGAGATCTTTTTGAGGATCATGCATCTCCCCGCTGGTGAAAATCAGAAGCTCTGGTGCGAAAGAGAAGGGGAACGCACTCAAAACAACTGTCTCCACGAAAGCAACAAACTTTCCGGTATTTCCAGGAACTAGGTAAGTGGCAACGGCACCGGGATCTTTCCAGTAATGAAATCCTAAAATTCCAGACTGATTTGGACTGCCGCCCCAGAATATGATGAATGCCAGGATCAACAGCCCTGCAATTGTAATGATTTTGATGGTCGCAAACCAAAACTCCGATTCACCGTAATAATTAACAGGGAGAAAGTTCAGACCGATAATCACGATGATAAATATTGTGATCCATACGGCAATATTGACAGGACTACAGATCCAACGGTCAATTCTCGGGACGCCTCAAAACAGCAAACAGTGGAGATTGAGGAAAAGATTTACCTATCCCAATAATCGATTACCAAGGCGCCTGCCGTAATTTCGTAGGGGACCAATATGCCTAACGAATAGACATAGAGCCAACCCATTGCAACCCCAAGGCTGGGAGAAACATATCGAGAGGCATAATAGGACATTGATGCCCCGCTTATAGGCAAGTAGGCACTTATTTCGACAATGGTGGTAACGACACAATACACCAGCATGCTCATGATAATGAAGCCCGCGAGGATGAAAGCTGGTCCTCCTGTAGCCAGAGTTGCTCCAGTACCAACAAACAGACCTGTTCCCACGCATCCTCCCAGAGCTATCATCTGGCTATGGCGAGGTTTGAGACCGCGATGTGTTGTACCACTGTTGAAATTTTCCATAGAGGCGGTACTTGCAGGCTTCGTATCTTTTCCTTCGACTTTTGTCATTTTGTCTGTTGTGGCAGATCGCCAAGGGTGCTGGTAAAAGAAATGTAAATATGATCCAGGAACAGCAGGAACAGGGTTGATAGCGCAGACTGCACCCAATGTCAGCATCATAGCTCTCTCTCCCCGCAATAGTTACAGGTCATAGATAAGCCTGACCAATGAAGCCGAACGAATCAGATTTCGGTTTATGGGTGCCGGGTCGCTCTTGCCTGTTTCGTTTCAGCCCAGATGAATGGATCGGCACAGCCCTTGCGACGCTATTCCACAACGGGCTAGGCTTACCCCGTATATATCTAAAAGAGGAAATGATCGACTATCGAGCTGGTCGCTCTTTCCTAATCCATGGATTTGTTCTCGAAGCTGATATGATAAGCTTGAGCTTTTTGTAAGGGTAAAGCTTCATAATCTATTAGTGTGGATAATCTGGGGACAGAAAATTCGGTTCTGCAGAGGGGCAAAGCTGGATGCTCCTCGCCCAATGCCAGATAGACTACGTGAGTTATGAAAGACTCCCCCGCAGTGTAGGTATAAGACGGACATCGTCTTCTACCTCATGTTTCAAAGCACGCCTTGAATATCAAAAAAAAGATCTTTTTCCAAATACTCATTTTATACATTACTCTCTCTTCTTGAGCCAACTAGCTTGTCCATCATGGTACTCGTCAAAAAGCCTCAGCCATCTCAAAGAACGTTGCACTTCTCTGAGGATGAATTTCATCAGCGCCGACAACGCGCATTGGAGCTTATGAAACGAGAAAACCTCGATGGATTCCTGATGACCAAGCAAGAGTCATTGTATTACTTCACTGGATTCGATACTTTTGGATACGTCTTCTTCCAGGCCATGTATTTCCACAACGACGGCTCAATGCGACTCATCACCCGAACCCCGGATCTTCGGCAGGCTCTGTATACCTCTATCATAAAGGAAGAAGATATTTTAATTCGCCCTGATGATGCCGGAAGCAACCCGGTTGCTCTGGTTGCTCAGGTCCTGAAGGAGTACGGCATCGACTCAACATCAAAGCGAATTGGATACGAGCCCAATTCCGCTACCTTGACTCTCGAGATCGGAAAGTTGCTAGAGGAATCTACAAATGGGCTTTGTACCTGGGTCAATCATAGCAACTTATTCACTCGTGAATTGAGAATCATAAAATCAGAAGCTGAGCTTCGTAAGATCCGAAAGGCTGCCTATTTGGCCGATTTCGCTCTTGTGAGAGCACTGAAGCTCGCCAAACCCGGAGCTTATGAAGGTGATCTGTGGCGAGAGATTGTGGGAACAGTTTATGAGGGTGGTGGTGATGACCCTGCCAATGAAAATATCCTGGTTTCCGGAAACAAAGCCGTTCTCACTCGTTACTCCACTGGCAAAGCGAAAATCGACCGCCAAGTTACATTGGAGCATGCGGGCGTCTACAAGCACTATCACGCTTGCTTGATGCGTACCATCCACATTGGCGGGGTTACTAAGCTCGCTCGCCGTATGTTCGAGGTCAATGTGCTCCAGATGGAGGCAGCCATGGCGGCCCTCAAGCCAGGTAAGCCCATTGGGGATGTGTTTGAGGCATATGCCCGAGTTGCAGATGAAAACGGCTTCAAAGAACAACGTTTCAATGCTTGCGGCTATAGTTTGGGTGCGACATTTGCTCCCACCTGGATGGATTTCCCTATGTTCGTGAGGGGCCAAGACGTGGTGGCACAGCCGGGAATGGTCTTCTTCATCCACATCATCCTTATGGATAGAGCTACAGATACCGCCAGTTCTGTGGGCCAGAGTGTTGAAGTAACCAAGGATGGATGCGTATCTCTATCGAAATTACCCTTCCATATTACCCGAAAGCAGACTATCGCAGCTTGGAAACAACTTACGAAGAAACAGTATGGATTTACGAAGGAGGAAGAAGATGACGGCGAGAATCTTCAAGATGTTGAGCTTTCGGATGGTGAAATCGACGCTGAAGATTTCGAAGTCGAATATGATTTCAGTGATTACTAGATAGATACTCGTTGGCCCTGGAATTACAGGCTTAGCCATAGTGAATCCCCAAGAAAGAATCCTAGTACGTGATTTGGCTAGTAGGTTATTAAATATTTTTATGCTGTAGAGGTGCTTTCGCTCGGCCCCGCGACACAATATGTCCGGGCGTACATCACTTTCTGTGATGAACTACTTTTTTATTGGCATCTAGATATCTAAAGATTATGAGATCCAAAAGTTGTGGGGTTGTGTTATGCTCTCTATAGTCTGCAACAGCCCGATTTGGAGTTGACATCATCGCCTCCATCAACCAAAACACTTTTATTTTTCTCCTGCGTGGAGACAGCAACATCGATGCCAGGATTGCCTGTAAAGAAATTGGCAGGTTTGAGGCCGACAACCATTTTCTCTGATGGCATGACAGGCCAATCCTCGATTCTGGGGTTGTGCGTCGATCCGAAGGTGTGCCAAATGACAATATCCTTGTTTCGTACCGAGGATTCCTCAGTCTCAGCGCGTTTGGCGATGGCACTGGCGATGCCATCACCGCCAGTTGATTGCATGGTATGTCGACCAGAGGGGAAATTCTCATCCTCGATATAACGTGTAACCCAAACAGCGTGCTTTCCGAACTCGGAGCGCTTGGCATGGTATGACTCCGGATGTGCTAGAAGCATTTGACTATACGCAGGAAGTATCTTGAATCCGACAGGAGTGCCAGTCACTGGGTTAATGACATTCTCGTTGATGATTTTGAATGTGCGGGCCTTGGTAAAGTCCAGGTCAAGACCTTTTTCTCGATCAACAATTGAAGAGTGAGTGACATATCCAGCACCATAAGGGTTCTTATAAGAGTCAATTTCAGCTTGGGACTTGCCCTGATGATCAAACGAAGAAGTATCAACAGGCATAGCATGCGATTCTTCGACTTCTAATGAATTGCTATGCCCGTCAATGGCAGGATCCATGCGAAGGGAGAAAAGATGCTGATGATAAGGAGCTAGAACCCCTGGCGCGACAATCGTACCATAAGGGACTTTATCACCAATATCGATTGGGCAAGTTGAAAGAATGCCAGTAGCGCGTACTTCGTAATGAATTGAAGCATCTTGGCCAAACTGGAAAGCAAAAATATACTCATAGTTGCTGACAGTTATGATTGTTTGCAGAACGAGAATTCGCGAACGAGTTACTACTGCATTGTTGGTCCGGAAATTCGTGTGCTTCCATAGTATCCCATCATCCTGTTCATGACAGCAGATCACATTGGGAAGCTTCAGAGGGTCTCCCGAAGTGGTGGTGTGCCAGCCGTCAAAGTATTTGATATGGCCTAAACAATCACAACCCAGACGTAAATTGTTGGCATTAATCCCTGCCCCATCGTTGCCAAGGTCAAATGCGGCTTTGCGTGGGTATGGAGTTCGAGGGTCACCATAGGGTACAAACATCTCCGCCAGGGATATGCGATAAAAAAGGCTACGACCATCATAACGAATGTCATGAAGAGTGAGACCTTCTCTATAATTGAATCCAATATGCATAGACCACTTTTCCCATTGTAGGAAGTTCCCTTGTGTTTTGAAGGAAGGACCCTCGGGTTGGACAACTTGATAAGGTTTTGTTGTTGTACGTGGAGAAGGACGTAAGCCGGGGCTATATTCAGTCTCGGCTCCATGAATCTTACGTCGATCGAAGGGCTTTGTCTGTTCATGGATACGCTCTTCGGGACCAGAAGGTAATTGGTAGATCTTGGTGACTTTCAATTCCTCTGACACTTCTGCGCACACGTCAAGTGGATATGCATAGTAATTCGCGTCAATATCATCTACCAAACGCATGTAAAACCAGCACTGTAAAGTTGTTAGTGGTTTCTATTATAAGCGCGACTGGGCGACTGTGCTTTACCATGGTAGTACGCTGCGACATATCATTCAGGCCATCTGTAGCATACGCCCAAGCCTCCACAATGACTGTAGCACCTTCGGGTAATTGAAGTTGCTTGATGTGTTCCTGGACCGCAGGATCTGCCAAGCAAACCTTCTCAACAGCTTGCATGTACTGTGAATCAATATATGGGTGCTTGTTGACGAGCTGTTGCTTTTGTAGAACGGTGGCTTTATCGAGGTCGATCCAGATCTCAATGAACTTTGACGGATGAGTGGCGACAACAACCTGAACCCTTGCTGTCCTTGCAGGCCTCTTGTTGCTGCCATGCCCTAGATTCTCGTGTTCCAGAAACAAGATCAGATCTTTCTTCACAGGCTCCTTCAGAGTGATGACTCGGAAGCTGAGGGGCTGTTGAGGGTATTCACGGCGTACGATAGCAGCAGCCTACGAGGTTTGTTAGTTTCAATATACGAATAAAGAATCTCTTGACATACTTTTGTGATTTCCCTCGGGGTCAAGGGGTCGAAAGGGTGGTTGAACGACATGGCTGATAGTGACTGTCCAGGTTGTAGCGCTTGAAGAACGTGTGTAGTTTTTCGAACACCCCAACCAAGCTACAAATGATAATATTTTATATATCCTCTAGGGAGGGACTTTGGAACGCAAAGAGTGGTGTCAACCCCAGCAGCCCGGACTGTTGAAAATTGGCATGAACCCAAACGTTAGGTTTAGCCTCGATAATCATGTAGAATCCCGGCCCACTTCCATGAAGGTAAGGATTAGCCGGGCCAAAGATAAGGCTGACCAAAAGCGGCAGGACCGAGCAGCGCATCTCGGTGGGGACGGAGGTTCCGCGCGGGGTTTCTGCATGGAGAATGATAATCCTTGCGCTAAAGTTTGAGGAACACACCCTAAGGGTAAGTTGACCCGCGATGGCGTCCCATCTATTACGATGCGGAAGGCTGAGCCCACTTTTCCGAGCGCGATATTCGCTAAGGTATAAGAATAGCCGAGTTGGAATAGCATCCCCTTCATGCGGCCCAAGCATGGGCGGTTTGGGTATTTTGTAGTACTAGTTGAGGCCGGGCCATTTGTCCCTAGTAGTCGGGGTACTCAATATCAACTCAAGTGGTGTTGTGTAAGATCTCTCTGGTTTTATAAGGAATGACTATCCAACAATTTTCACTATTTAAAATGCAACCATTCGGAAACTGTCATTTTCTCCTAGGATACCTTGCTCAACTACAATGTCGAACGATCTTCCATTCACGGTCCGTTTTCTACTTGTCTCCTCCATTGCTGGTATCTGACTGTTATTACAGCTAGACAACCCCAGCCTGTTTCACGAGGCCTCGCTTTTGGACGGTAATTGGGTCCAATCAAAGCAACAAAGAACGTTTCCTATTGAAGGTCATTGTTTCACATCCACTGCCATGGAAACATATACTAACGATTCAAAAGCTAATAGACCCTGGAGTTTGCAAAGTCTTCGCTCGCTGCCCCATCAATCGATCTCATGATGTAGATCAATACGTTGAGTCCGCTCATACCGCATTTCTCAAGTATAAACACACCAACCCGAGAGAAAGAGCCAAAACTCTTTTGAGTTGGCATAGCTTGATCACGAAATCACGAAGCGATGTCGCAAAGCTCATCGTCTTTGAGACAGGTAAGCCAATGACAGAAGCACTGGGCGAGGTCGACTATGCATTAGGCTTCGCGTGGTGGTTCGCCGGCGAAGCGGAGCGTGTTCGTGGCTCAGTCGCCCAGCCATCTGTTTCTGATAGACGGACTTTTGTCATCAAGCAGCCGATCGGCGTGAGTGTAGCCTTGGTCCCCTGGAATTTCCCGGTGGCGATGACGATTCGCAAGGCAGCAGCGGCATTGGCTGCTGGCTGTACAATGATCATCAAACCCTCGCCTGAGACGCCGCTTAGTATCCTAGCACTTGCGGATTTGGCTCTACGCGCTGGATTTGCACCTGGTGTCTTAAATATCATCACTACCGATAATTCGAATACTCCAGAAGTTAGTGAGCGACTGTGCAAACATGAGCTTGTTCGCAAAGTGACATTCACTGGCAGCACGGCAGTGGGTTCCATCGTTGCGAAGCTCTGTAGTGATGGTTTGAAGAAGGTAAGTATCTATACAGATAACTCTATCCGAGATTATTATTCACTTATTCAACTTTTGACCTTTGGAAAGCTAACTGACCTCTACTCAGGTGACTCTTGAGCTAGGAGGTAACTGTCCATTTATAATCTTTGATGATGGTGACCTTGACCAAGCCCTTTCTGCTCTGATGATATTGAAGTGGCGTACCGCGGGCCAGGCATGTACTCATGCGAACCGAGTATACGTGCAATCTAGCGTTTACGACAAATTCTTAGCTATGCTCATCGATGCCACGAAGAAGATCCAAGTTGGGCATGGTGCGGCTCCTGGTACCACAATGGGCGCACTAACTACAGCTCGTGGTCTGGACAAGATGGAGCGTCATATTCTCGATGCAGTATCAAAGGGTGGTCAAGTTGTTTGCGGAGGTAACCGCTTATCTCACTTGCCTGGAAACTTCTTCGCCCCTACTATCATCTCCGACATGACCCCGGATATGCTACTGAGTCAAGAGGAGATATTTGGTCCACTTCTTGGGCTGTATCGCTTCGAAACGGAGGAGGAGGTTGTTAAGATGGCAAATAACACAAGTATGGGACTTGCATCATACTTCTTCACAAAAGATTCAAGCCGTACCTGGAGATTATTTGAGAACCTTGAAGCTGGTATGGTCGGAATGAATACTGGTACAATCTTCCCCATATTCTCACCATGCGCCGCGCTGACCAAATGAGTAGGAAATTCATCTGGAGCAGAGTCGCCCTTTGGGGGTATCAAGTCGTCAGGATACGGAAAGGAAGCTGGGAAAGATGTCGCGATTGAAGAATATTTGGTTTCAAAGACCGGGACATTGACTATTCAACCCATTTCTAAACTTTGACCTATCCCATGTCCCAGCGAGCCTTGATTGTACTTACTCGAATTCTCACAGACCTGCTAGTCAATCATAATTGGTGCTCTGAAAGCTCATTTTGAAGGGTAGCCTGACTTATGAGATTGAATGAGTTTGAGAGAGGAATCTAGGGGCGAACTAATTCAGGATGAAGAAGCACTTGTAAAATTAAATGTTATTGTACTAGCGTTGTAGTTATATGCTGCGAATTTTCACTCCCAATAAGGCGTTACAAGGTTTATCTCATGAAAGGCGAGAGAGCAGAGACATGAAGATTCCACAATCCCCCTATTCTTACCAGTGTTTGCAAAGCAGTTACTCGCATAGATCAGCTGTCAAGGTAACTGGCTGGGGGCAGCCGTAGACCCTCTTATTATCTGGGGTGCTGTAGCAGGCCGCATCATTGGCTGCACAATCGAAGGCCATACACCCATCCCCAGGGCTGAGCGAGTTGGGATTTGCCGCAAAGGGGTTTCCCCATTCTGTGCTTAATTCATCTAGAAAGAGAAAACTAATCAGTAAAGAACTTTCGAGCTATCTGCCAACTTGATTATACTCACAGTAGACGTAGTCTGGATTAGATGAGAACGAGTAGCCAAAGAATAGAGGTGTATCGAGCGTCTTTGTCTTGGAGAGTTTGACAGTCTGTATAGTCACATTCCCAATTAGCTCATTTTCTAAGATAGACAAATACGAAGACAAATTAAGTCAAGTTCACTTACCGAGCCAGATGGGTGAAATTCCTCAGAGAATGTTCCGCCCTCGGCAACAGTGGTTAGGGGGCCTGGGTCGCTGCCGTCGTAAGGGAAGGACTGCACATAGACAGTGCTAGAGCAGTGGTTGTTCACAATAGCATTCTGGGCCGTGGCTAGGCCAATAAGAGCACCAAATGAGATGAGAGAAACCTTCATTGTCGGTATTTTATTTGATATTGATCTTTGACTTGCAAAAGATTTAGAAGATGGGGGTTTTTTTTTCTTTCCCAACAACAGAAGAATTTGCATCCTTCATATACGTCTGCTGCTTGGCCCCTGCATAGTATGGTTCAAATCTGGTTATTGTATAATAATAAACCTTTGTTTTGAGACATGGTCTGCACTACCAGTCTGGATTTGGCGGCCTCCATCGCAGATCTACTCCCCGCCAATCAGCGTAAGTGGCAGGTGAGACATCATCGCAGCCACTGCAAGTACCCCGCATGGAAAACAAGACACCAGAGGGCCTTACAGTTAACCTCAGGCCATACTGATTTTCCAGCCTCAGCTAGAATTAGATTTTGATCCCCGACGTTGCGCGTAATGACGTTTAGCGGTGTTGAGAATTGCGGAGAACCCAACCCGATGGTTTAGGGTAGAGGGTTCGACGGCCCTCTCTACTTCGGACTTGATCTTAGGTTTATGCCAAGTCATTCATGCAAAATATGCCTGATATTGTGGTCAATAACATGTCTCACCGCAACCTTGGAAGTGGGGAGGAGTTAGGCGAGCAATGGCTGCTTGAGATGGTTACATTTTGTGCCTTAAGGCTAGTTCGTGTAGGTTGCATCAGTGCCCAGGTAGTTTTTGGAATGATCGGATTCAAGCTCCATTCTGTGTCACCTGCAAAGGAAGATCTGGGCACCCAAAATTGGGGTTTACTTGGCATTTATAAATAGTCCCTATCCACACTTCCAAGGTTCCCTTGTCTACAGGTGTCTATATCCAGAGATGCATTTCGTATATAGGAAAACATAGGGAAAAGGCTGGCACAAAATCTTTGGCTCCTCCCAAAATCACTAGTAGAGATGTATGAATCTATTTTGGACTATATGAGCTCACTGTTTCCATTGCAGTCGGTCTTTTTAATCAGAAAACATCGTAAAGTAAGAAAGGGACAATGCTCCCAGGAGCAAAGAATACCAGGCTTAGGTATATCGTCTATATTAATAAGTGTTTATCACAAAATTTTGCTAGATAATTGACAAGTTTAAGTCGTCAATTTCCTGAGTGATCACTGACCAGCTCAGGTTGATAAAGGTGTGATCAAATCTACTCGGCGATTGGAAATGCCGAGGGGTTGAGAACTAGAACAAAAAGGGGCCGCCAAGAGTTGCCAGAACTTGTCCGGTGTAATGCATGAACCCATCACATCATAGCCGAATCATATAATTAGAATGATTGACGTCAAACGAGCCAATGGATCAGGATCTATGAGACCTGCTTGATACGGCATGTCCAACCAGATTCCTGGCTAAGAAGAGGCAAGCTGAAGGGAAATTATTAGCACCAATTTATAGTTCGTATAGGAACAGAAGCTTACCTAGCACCAAGACACCAGCCCAGCTCGTTGTT
>MWPW01001053.1:0-17090 GCA_002153405.1 Mycosphaerella populi pn0402
CCCGCGCCGAGAAGAAGGCTCGTGTCCAGGAGAAGATCCGCGAGCTCGCTGCTTAAGCGATTGCTCCGTTCCTGACAAGTCTTCTGGTGACCCAAAAATCCTCCAAAAAGTTCTACATACCATGAGGGGATTGGCTTTTGCCGGTCGGCGTTTCTCGTTTTTGATATGATGATGGATCATGGCTCATACCACTTGTGTTACGTTTTTAAGAGGTTATTCAACCTTCGGAGCAATTAGTTCGGTGTTTTCATAAAGACAATTTTTTTTCTTTCACAGTTCTAACTGCTCCAATATCCATCAATCTTATCTTTCCCTCAACTCTTCCTTGTGATGTTTCAAGACTTGGATATAAGTCACTGTAGATGGGAATAGTTATGTAGAAGTAGCTGACGAGTGTATCCACGTGACTTACATATAGTTTGTGATCAATCAGGTCGAGTCTCGGCTTTTCACTGCGCCGCCACCAACCTACACACCAGCTATGAGGATTTTTTTTATCCGACACGCAGAAACAGTTCACAACGTGGCTCATGCATGGTGCGTGGTATCAATAAATCGAGCCTGATCAGCAATCTCACATAAGTAACAGGGCTGGTGTCACTGATTCAGCTCTAACTAGTCATGGCGTGCTGCAGATCGACGCTCTTGCTCAATACTTTGCCTCCAATTCCATCCAATTTAATAATATATTTTCCTCAGATCTCACCAGAGCTCGCCTGACGGCTGAAGGTATCTGTCGCCTTCAGTCTCACACAGAAGGAAAATCAAGTCTAACCCCCAAGCTGGAAACTTTACTACGAGAAAAGGATTTCGGCTCCAAAGAGGGGAGGCCAATTCAGTCAGCCCAAACTACACAGCAAAACAATAAGAGTTTCTTAGTTGGTGCCAAAGAAAGCTATACTACGTCATCAAATGACGCTGAGACCATGCCTGATATGAGATATCGAGCGAGGACCTTCCTAAGCCAACATATCATACCCAGGCTGTTTGATGAGGCATATCTGCAAGAGACCATAGCTATCGTGTCACATGGAGTTTTCATGCTTGCATTGTGGAACAGCCTTGTCGAATTCTTTGACCGTGACCAAGTGCGCATCTGCCTTGGCAACGTGGCGACCCAAAGTAGCCCAATATTTGACTTTACCCCCAGCTGGTCCAACACCGGGTTTATGGAAGTTGTGATACAGCCAAGCCAGGCCCAGGGAGTTTATTGCCCACCGAACCCCTCGCCAAGCTATCTACGCGCTGAGCACGAAGCCAAAACCGACGATTTCCATTTACATGGATTGGCTCTTATGGTAAAGGCCGCCAATTCCAGAGAACATCTAGTGGGTCTCAAGCGTACCCGTGGAGGAATTGGTAGCGCGGCACACGATGGGCGACAGAGGAAATTAGACCAGTTCTTCAAGAAATAGTTTAAACATAGCTCTGGAGCGTTCATTATCATCTTGCGATTCATTATTATTCATTATAGAATACCTCATCCAGGACCTTCCACCACCCAGGACCGTCAGCACTGCCCACGGCTCCAGGAACCGGGCTTTCCTATACACAACCTCGTTAGCAAATAAAGATGTGAGATACTTGTAGCTCAGCATCCGTACCTGCATTCCGTCTGTCATTGCCCACCACTCTCTAACTTTTGGATTGGCCCGCATCTGCTCCATGTCCCCCTCGAAATCTGTGCCGACGTACTTAAAGGTCGCAAACAAGGTGCGGTCATTGTCAAAGAAAATAGAGTCTAATTAAAACATGTTGTTAGTAACTAATAATAATTAATTATGGTAGTACACCTCTCACAGTCCTTAATGTTACAGTCGTTAATCTGTTGCAGGACCTCGGGCCAGACATTGGCTTTGTATGCGGCGACCGCAGAGGGCTTGAGATGAACAATCTGTGCAATGCGGCGGACTGGAGACATGATACCACGACCGAATATATCGAAGCTCGACTTGCAAGAAGATAAGGCAAAGAAACTTCGCAGAAGGCAGAGCTGTCGAGGTCATTCCCCGCGTCTTCGCCGCAAATTAACCCGGACTCGGGGTAACATGCCCCGAAGTGGTAGATGGCAAAGCTCCAGAGTACAATTTCGGAGGCTCAAACTTTGAACTCGAAATTGTATTAGATACGATCATATATAGTTCTATGAAGAGACAACAGCTGCTTTTGGGACAGGTCTTATCCAGCTCACAGCCAGATTCCCCGCCAAAGAAACCACACCCATGATCCACATCGACCTTCCATACTCCGAGCCGTTGTACCGGAAGATTATTGCAAAAATGATACCCCCAAGGTTTCCAAATCCGCCTACTATACCGGAAACAATACCTAGCGCAGTTTGCATCAGCCGCAAAGATCTCTATCGTGGTTTCCATCAGATATAACTTACCATTTGCATAAGGATGTACATGGGGCACGAGAGCGAATATGGCACCATTGGCTGCCTCTAAGAAGAAGGCCATTCCAGCCATGAGTCCAAACATAGTTGCTTGGTCAGTCGGATTGGTCAACCCAACTGCTAGCAAGAAAGCGCTCATGATGACTCCGAGGAACACTAGCAAAAGCTTTTTCGACCAAATGTTGCCTGTGGAACGGTAGGCAATGTCACCCAAAAAGCCACCTGCGGGTCTAAAAATGACATTCAAGAGACCAAACATAGCCGCCCATTGGCCAGACCCTGTTTGGCCCAAAGATGGGAAATTGGCGGCATAGTATGAGCCCAATGAAGAGTCAATAGCGAGTTCAGCACCGAATGAACAACCATATGGAATTGCAACTGCCATCGTCGAGAGACTGAAAGCAACAGCCACAGCTTCCTTCCGTGTCGGAGCAACCACTGCCTCTTGCTTCAAAGTATCAATTTGGCCCATGACCGGAACATCTTTATCACTAATCCGAGGGGACTGAGTCCCTCCTTTCTTCTCTATGTCGACTGTTGAGCCGTTGTAGGTAGATGCAGCAGTTGAAATGTCGGTTGGCATGCCGTTGGCGTTGATGTCGACAATATCACCATGGAGATTTGAGTTCGGTGGGCTAAGCTCGTTTGTCCAAAGATGTCGATCAGACCATTTTCCAGTTGGTGTATCCTCACACAAGAATAGCATGGCCAGAGCTACTGCAGTAATGATGATAAAAGGTACGACATACGCCACGCGCCATGCTTCATGAGGTGTCATTCCATGGGAAGCCACTAGCGAGTCGTAAATGGCTGGCATGACGAAGCTAAAGAAAGATCTGGTTAGATGATACACATGGGCCTGATGGGATTGGTTAGATAACACATACTAGGTGATCCCACCACCAGCGTTTCCCCAACCTCCAGCCAGCGAGTTTGCCGTTCCAACTATGTTCTTGTCAAAGAAGCCAGTACACCAGACTTGACACGGCACAAAAGTACCACCCAAGATCCCGACAAAAAACCTCAAGGCAATCAAGCCTCTAGGGCCTGTGACTAGACCTGCCATGGCAGTCGGGATGGCTCCAGCCAGTAGAAGTCCAACGAAGACCAATCGGGGCCCAAATTTATCACATAGGGGTCCTGACACTAATCGAACCAGGAGACTAGGAAGATCATTCGGTCAGTAGGAGATCCGGTTGGAAATACCCACAGAAAAAAAAAGAAAAAAACATACGTAGCAAGAAGTGCGACAATATTTGAATTTGCAACCTCTGTCTGACTCATATGGAGATCTTTTTTTATTGTAACAGTCAACTAAAAGATGATATTAATTCATTGCTATTATCGAGATGTTCTGTAGATTATCCAGAGATATTGCTTACCAGCGGTGGAAAAGCATACCATGACAGGAATGCGACCATGAATCCTAGCCAGGAGAAGAAAAATACTCTACCATATTGATCGATGGGATTGAAAATGGGAATTGATTTGGCTTTCCTGTTGGTAGGGTTCACATCAGGAGACCCGAAGAGAGTCTTCAAGAAACTCATGGCCATTGCAATGGCTGGCGTAGAAGCCAAAGTAAATGTGTCTTTTCCCGAATTTGGAAATGATGAAGGGTATTATGAGGGCTGCTCATTCAATTGTAGACAAGTTGAATAGATTTATTAAACCACCAAGATGAAACAGGATGATGATTCAGATGCCTATTTGACTCAAGCGCTCAATGATGACCACCTGGCGCGAAGATCGGAAAGCTCAAGTGTCGAAATGATATGGGACCATAATCCCGAAGATATAAGATCCGCCAAACATACGAGGTACTGACATAGAATGATGAATATGATTAAAGAAAGCAATTCTGAGTTTATCTGGGCATTTTTATTCGTCCATATCCCTGCTCCTGAATTCCCCGGCTTCTATGACACATGTTCAGGGCTTGATACCTGTGACCTGGCCAAGGAATAGAGTTTGATATCGATAAGGGGCAATGGATGATAGCCTATGAAAGATCTCCTTTTCGACATCCATAGAGCAATTGTAGGATCAATATGCGTGGCCACCAGCATCTCCGCGGGGTATGAAAAGCTGCTTGTCATCGAAGTTATAAGCCATACGATACTAGAGACCTCAATTTACTTTGAGCAAGGACGATGTAGATAAATAGATCGAATTTCATTGGGCGCTGGAACGCCGTAGATAACAGCAGATGCATCCACCCGGTATGGTGGGTCTGCAGATTAGGGCCATAAGATCGGTTGTGGCTCCGCGGAGATGTCTAAAAGGAAATCAAAGTTACCTTGAGTTTGAAAATTGATCCATGTGAGAGTCTACAAGGTACATTTAACAATAAGAAATATGGAAAAGCGACATCATATGGTTTCCATTCATGCGAAGCTTTGATTCTACTTACCCACACAGCATCTACGTTCTAGCCAGGGCAATTACTTTGTAACACCAGACCGTACAGGCTCCGAAGCCCCCAAATACTCGTTCCGTATGTGCAGTTAAAAGATTTTCATGTCATATCAATAATCAGTTCGATTTAGCTACTGGTATAGTAAATTGAAGTCGCTTCCATAAACTCCTGATCAGGAATACATCATAAACAAATTGAGCATCGCAAGATTACCAGTCAATCCCATTTGCTGGCTGTATTGGTGACGTCTTTGGAGAGAGTCCACTGACTGCCTTCTTGCCTCTGATGCCCTTATACTTCTTGTCGAGCTTTTGGAAGGGATCAGGCGCTTCACCTTTCCTAACTTTCCACTTTTCAGTCCCCAAAACGGCATCCAATTCCTCGACTCCAGGTAGCTTGAGGTAGATCCAGCCGTCGTCTCTTTCTTCAACTGGAAAAGTGGCAATATTCACGCTATCGTCATTGGAGCAACGACCTGCTTGCTCGCCATTCAGCTCGAAGTTGCGTTTGTGATAAGGACATGAAACCCAATATTTCCCGACATCGTCGTCTCCAACCAACCCATCTGACAGAACAAATGCTCTCTTATGGGGACACATCTGTTGCGTAGCGTAGTACTTTCCTTTGATCTTGAAGACAGCGAGTTGTGTATCTCCTCGCTTCACATTTGCGGATGAAACCTGCGGCGGTTCGTCGGAAAAGTGATCAGCTCGAATAACAGGCTGCCATGAGAGACTCGACCAATTATGTCCTTTAAAGTCCTCTTTAACAGACTCATTTGGCCAATAAGTTGGCCGGTTCTGGGAGCGTTCTTGGACAACCTCCACTGTGTCAACCTTCTCATCGGTGTTTGCGAATTGCTGGAATGTTTTGCGACGCTTCGGGTCTCTGACCGTCTCAGTCCATTCGCAGAAATAACTTCGAACAAGTTCTTCCATCTGTTTCTCCATATCGGCGCAAATTCCCAGTTTGTCATCGATGATGACTTCCCGCAAGTAATTTATTCCCCCAGGTAGATTTTCGATCCATCTCGCTGTCCGCTGCAGTTTATCGGCCGTGCGAATATAAAATATCAAATACCGATCAACAATAGGCATGACCATCTCTGGAGGAACATCTTTGACAAGAAGTTCTGAATGACGCGGTTTTGTGCCTCCGTTGCCGCCAACAAAGATATTAAACCCTTTCTCTGTCGCAATAAGACCGAAACTAATAGTTGATCAGATAACAAGCTCATAATATCGATTGGGAAAGCATACTCTTTGTTTTGGGCTTCGGCGCACTCTCGAACACATCCAGAGACTGCGCCCTTGAATTTGTGTGGTGCTCTGACACTCTTATATCGCTCCTCCAGCCGAATGGCCATTCCAACACTATCGCCCACCCCAAATCGACACCATGTCGTACCCACACAGCTCTATAATTCCTCTTAGTTATGTAGCTTTCTCAATATAACCATAAATAATTACTGACCTTGATTGCGCGAAGTGCTTTCGCATATGCATGCCCGCTCTCCATCCCAGCATCTACAAGCTCGGTCCAGATATCCAAGAGGTCGTGCTTCTTGGCACCAAACATGTCAATTCTTTGAGCACCGGTGATCTTGCAGTAAAGACCATATTTTTTCGCTACGGACCCAATGGCGATCAGCTTATCGGCAGTGATTTCTCCCCCCGGCACTCGAGGCACGACGGAAAAGCTGCCGTTTCTTTGAATATTTGCAAGGAATTTATCGTTTGTATCTTGTAGGTCGTTGTACCCCTTATCCATTACGTGGGGGTTGAACAAGCTAGAAAGAATCGATCCAATTGCAGGCTTGCACACTTCGCACCCGAGGGAGTTTGGGTTGTTTCCTGCAACTTGCATAACTTCGACGAATGTTTTCAGCTGCTTGACTGCAATCACATTGTAGAGGTCCGCACGCGAATATGGAATATGCAAACACACTTTCCAATAAAGTCAGCTTATGTTTTCCAAATAACTGCTTGCAGCCTTTTTTTTTTTTCTCGTCTTACAGTGATTTGATACTTCTTGGCCCATTTCAAGCATCGTCTTGTTGAATATTGATTGCACAAGAGGCATGCACCCACCACATCCTGTGCCGGCTTTGGTACAGGATTTGACTTCTCCAATTGTCTTGCAGGTTCCACTCTTAATATTCTCAACCACGTCGCCCTTTGTCACATTGTGACACGAGCAAATCTGCGTGCCGTCGTCACTTTGGAAAGTTCGAATTTAGTGATCTCCCTTTATGACCGGAATTCGAATTACTCACAGATCATCAGCGTTCTCGTCCCCTTCTTTTTGGGCGCCAAGAATAAACTGACTGGGAGGAACCTCAAGCTCTTTCTGGGATTTGACCATTTGATTCAACTTCAGATAATCTCTGGTGTCTCCAATCATCATACCACCTAGCAGATACTTTCCATCCATTGTAAACAAATATTTCTTGTAGACCCCACCAAAGGGATCTTTGTAGGTCAGAGCCTTGACCGGCAGGTCTTCATCATTAGAGGCATCATTTCTGTCTTTCGGGCTGGTTGCTGGTCTGTTACCTGGCATAAACTTCGGGCCATCTCTATCAGCAAAGAAGTCGCCGAAAGAAGCAACGTCAACTCCAAGAAGCTTCAACTTTGTGCTCAAATCTGGTCGTGAGAAGCGTTTTGGTTCTTTATCAAGGTTTGTGAGGTTATATGCTAGTACATCCGCCATCTCGATACCAGGTGCAATGATACCGAACGTCTGGTTCTCCCAGCTGGCACATTCCCCGACGGCGTAGATATCTGGCACAGAGGTTTGGAGGCTATATCGAAATTAGTATCCCGGGTCCTCCATAATAAAGTTAGAAAATACCTTTCGCCAATGACAAATCCACCTCTACTGGCGCATTGGATACCAGCAGCAGATCCCAATTCGTCCCTTGGTTTAACACCGATCTATGTGGTCTAATTAGCGCGTGCACTAATCATATTAGAAGATAGATATACTCACTGCAAAGCAGATGCAACAGCATTCTACATGCTCTCCATCCTCAAATGTAATACCCGTGACGTTATTTTCGGAGTCAGTAGTGACCTCTGCAACCCGCTTCTGGTGCAATACATCAAGCCCTAGATCTCGGATTTTCCGTGTGACCAAAGACCCCGCATCGCCGTCAAGCTGACGTGCCAGGACCCATTTGTTGCGGTCAACGAGTTTCACATGCCCAAAATCTTCCAGGTCTGTCATAGCCTTGGCCGCTTCTAGGCCAAGTAAGCCGCCTCCGATAGTGACAGCCGTCTTTCCCTTGTTATTAGATGCAAAATCAATGAGGCGCTCAAGGTCGGAGATTGTTCGATATACGAAGATACCCTTAGCATCGTGACCAGGCGTGTGGGTTGGAAGGACAGCATCAGAACCTGTAGCGAGAACAAGTGTATCGTAGGCAACAATTTCACCTGTAGAAGTTTTGACAGACTTCTCCGTTGGATTGACTTCCGTTACGATTGTGTTAAGGTGATAATCGAACGATCGCTCTCTGATTGATCCATACTGTGGAAAGTGTATACAATCAGCACTACCCGATACTTTGACCACATATAATCTCTCTTTCTTTTTTTTTTCTTCACTTACCCACTCCTTGGGATTCAAATACAGATCTTCAATCTTCCGGTGCTCGAAAAATGACGATAGTCCCACTCGATTGTAGGCAACGTGGGACTCTTCGCCGATTACTACAATGTCGTACCGCTTCTCTGTATCTTGTTTGATGATTTTCTCGCTATGTTGTTCAGCCCCTGTTGCAAGGGGTAGTCTATTTCTCAACTTACATGAAAGAGATAGCCACCATTCCAAGTCCTACCACTACGATCTTGTGTCGCTCTGAGGCAGATACCGTATTGGAGCTCGGGCTGCCGTCGACCGGCTCGCCGAATCGGAGGCCGTCAAGCACTGGCATAATGGGAAAATGGGAAGAAGAGATACAGAGAAAATGTTTCTTTGGCAACTACATCTAAGGCTTTTAGGTTAAGAACATTTTTCATCAAGCAATCGTCATGCGATCGTTGGTAATAGTTACACGAAAGAAGCGAACCTTGATACGGAAGAATTAGGATGATCGTGATAGAGGTCCGCGGAGATAGATGATCGCCCTATTATCCGCGGTCTGATTGGCCGATGTCACCTATAGAGATAAGACGAGTCCTGGCGAACGACATCGGCTCAATGTCCAGTTTATCGGCCTCTTCACTGGCTGTGTTGTGACTAAATCCAATTCTAATAGCGAATTGGACTGCCATATTCTGCAGGAGGAGCCCCGCGGAGATGGTCCCAAAAAGCTAAAGGACTGTATCCCACCACGCCTTATGACGCCTATAATTTGAACTTACTAAAGATTAAAATAATAGCGAGTCTATTCTAGAGAAGTAAACAGGTCGATTATATAAGCTAGGATACATTTCTGAAAGATCTTTCTTTATAGGAACAGAAGCCAGCGCAGCGGGCCGGCGTGAACGATTTCATACCAATGCTTCATTCTACCGCCATGGTATCTCCCCCACAAAGCTTGATTGATTCAGATACAGATGACTCGTCGATTAAAACCGATCACATCAATTTCCATGACTTACCAACCCCTCAAGAGCCCAATGTCCCTTTACCGCCTCCATCAGTCAATCCAACTGTAGTATTAGATATCGATAAAATCACACCCGACAAGCATGTACCTCGAGACCCTAGGCTTATCCGACTGACTGGGATTCACCCATTTAATGTCGAGCCACCCCTCACAGCACTTTATAAAGAAGGTTCGTGCATGGGATTCTCCCAGTTTAAGGTGTCTTGATATGCTAACCAATGTCACCCTTCATCTAGGCTTCCTCACATCACCCGAATTGTTCTACGTCCGAAACCATGGTCCTGTTCCTGAAGTCAAAGACGAAGAAATCCCCAACTGGGAATTGAGTATCGAAGGGTAAGATCTCTACCAGCCCTAAGACCAAGCCAAGTACCATGTCTAACATTTGTATTAGGCTCGTAGAGAATCCTATCGTCCTATCCTTCCGAGACGTGCTCCAGAATTATGACCAAATTACAACTCCTATCACCCTTGTTTGTGCAGGAAATAGAAGGAAAGAGCAAAATACAGTTCGAAAATCCAAAGGGTTCTCATGGGGTCCTGCTGGTCTTTCAACAGCTTTATGGACCGGACCTATGATGGCGGATATCTTACGAAGCGCGAAGCCCCTTCGCCGAGCCAAATACGTGTGCATGGAGGGGGCAGATAAACTGGTATTCAGTATAATTCTCTGCTCTAATATCGCTGTGCTGACCAGCCGTTGAAGCCTAACGGATATTACGGAACATCAGTCAAACTCAATTGGGCTATGGACTTCAATCGCGGCATTATGCTTGCTCATAAAATGAATGGAGAGTCTTTACGCCCAGATCATGGTCGACCATTGCGAGCAGTTGTCCCTGGCCAAATCGGGGGGCGTAGTGTAAAGTGGCTCAAGAGATTGATTTTGACGGACTCTCCCAGTGACAATTGGTATCATATCAACGACAATCGTGTCCTGCCGTAAGTAATGCTATGATGATGACCTAAGTCCTAGGTCCTAACGAGATTTACTAGGACCATGGTATCACCCGAGATGTCTGCCCAGGATAAGAAGTGGTGGACAGACGAACGATATGCCATATACGATCTTAACGTCAACTCGGTCGCCGCCTACCCGGAGCATGAAGAAGAACTAGATCTCTCGACAGCTGGTCCAACATACACAGCAAGGGGATATGCCTACGCAGGTGGTGGCCGAAGGATTACGAGAGTTGAAGTCTCTCTCGACAAGGGAAATTGTAAGCCTTACCACTGATGCCACTGCCCTGACACAATACTCACCTTATTTTGCCTAGCCTGGCAGCTTGCAGAAATCGAATATGCAGAAGACAGGTACAGAGAATGGGAGGGCGATCTCTTTGGGGGCAAGGTAGACATGTGGAAACGTGAATCTTGTTTCTGTTGGTCATTCTGGTCTCTCTCTATTCCTGTTTCGGATCTTGAAAGTAGCGATGCATTGATCGTCAGAGCCATGGATGAAGGTATGATGGTGCAGCCACGCGACATGTATTGGTCTGTTCTGGGTATGATGAACAACCCGTGGTTTCGTGTGGCGATCACCAAGGAAGGAGGTCGCCTGAAGTTCGAGCATCCGACACATCCTTCTAGGCCAGGAGGCTGGATGGAAAGGGTTAAGAAAGCTGGTGGAGATTTAACTAATGGATACTGGGGCGAGAGGCAGAGCGGAGAAGCCCCAGTGGAAGCTGAGCCGGTGAAAGAGATCAGCATGAAGAAAGATGGGCTGAATCGACAAATAGATCTCCAAGAGTTAAAGACAAATAGCACACCAGAGAAGCCCTGGTTTGTTGTCAATGGAGAAGTCTATGATGGTGCTGGCTTCTTGAAGGGCCATCCTGGAGGAGCGATCAGCATCACAGCTTCTGCAGGGCTGGATGTCTCGGAGGACTTTCTGGCAATTCGTGAGAATTCCCCCAGGGACATGAACTGTTTGCAAATTGCTAACTGATTGAACAGATAGTGAGACTGCCAAGTTAATGATGCCTGATTATCACATCGGCACATTAGACAAAGCCTCGCTACAAGCTCTGAATGCCAGTTCTACGACAGAATCTGATGAGCCCCGCCCAACATTTCTGCAATCAAGGGCGTGGACAAAAGCCAAGCTGGTGGAAAAGAAGAAAATTTCATGGGATACTCGTATTTTTGTCTTCGATCTGGAGCACAAGACACAGTCACTAGGTCTTCCCATCGGGCAACATCTGATGATCAAGGTGCAAGACCCCAACAACAAGAAAGAAGCTATCATCCGATCCTACACCCCGATATCTGACACAAAGATGGAAGGTAAAATGGAGCTGCTTATCAAGGTCTATTTCCCCGCTGGCGCTGTGCCGGGAGGACAGATGACTATGGCTCTTGATGAATTAAACCTTGGAGCAGATATTGATTGTAAGGGACCTACAGGCCGCTTTGAGTATTTGGGAAACGGACGAGTCCTGATCAGTGGTCAAGAACGAAAAGTTCGCTCGTTCAAAATGATCTGTGGTGGAACCGGAATTACGCCCATTTTCCAGGTTCTCCGCGCTGTTATGCAAGATCCTCAAGATCCAACCACGTGTGTCGTTTTAGACGGGAACAGACTTGAAGAGGACATTCTTTGTCGGTCCGAGCTTGATAGCTATGTCAAGTCAGACAGTCGAAAATGTACCGTGGTACATACACTGACGAAAGGATCAGATTCTTGGAATGGTCGCCGAGGCAGAATATCAGATGACCTGCTCAAAGAATACGTTCCCAGCGAAGACGAGAGCATGGTCATATTGTGTGGACCAGAGGCAATGGAGAAATTTGCGAAGAAAAGTCTTCTCGCTCAAGGATGGAAAGAGTCCGATCTTCATTTTTTCTAAGCATGAATTTGATATTTGTGCTGCTAGGCCATCTTTAGCGAGTTGGTTGAAAATACCCCCTTGAATAGAAATTAGCACAAAAAGTCCACAGCCAAGAATTTTGAATTGATCATATTTCGTCAGGATTCGTAAATAGCTCAGACACTAGAGTCCGGAGTCGAGGTTCAGTAGTAGCCTTGCATTTCTAATTTTACACGAAGGTGTTCAAATATGCTGGTCGGGTCAGTCCGCGACCAAAAGAACGCCCCAGATTTTTGCATCGGCTTGGAAGTAGCCTTCCCGGAGTCTAGTCCACGCAAGTATCCAACAAAAGCAGACACCTGCTTCCGAAAAGTAGCATACAGGTGGAGAGCAGTACCTTCACTCCCGTGACGGAGTCCACTGCCATCAGCTTTAGATAAGGGGCTGAAGGCGAGAATTAGGCTGAAAATTGTGGAGAGTAGCTTGGCTGCTGGAGCATGTCGTTTGCTTAGAAAGAAAGCAAACAGCATCTGATCAAGTATGTCTTCATGCAAATCCCGAAGCCGATGAACAGAGTGAGCCATCTCGATCGTGCCGTCAATGTCACCACGATGAAGGCAACGCTCAATTTTGGAAAGGGTCTCCTGAAATCTTCCCCAAATGGACCCGACACCAGTAGTAAAGCAATAGTCACTGATTGCGAGAACAAAGTGTTGAGCATCGACGCGGAATTTCTGGAACACATTTCGTGTGTCGCCCGATAGGGAGTACCGGGAAGTCGAATCACGAATAAGACCTTTCACAATCGACATCATGCGCTGAAGGCGAAGTAATTGCTTAAAAAGGCGATCATACTTGCTCAGTGACCGCTGCGTTATGAGGGCTTCAAGCGCCTCCGGTGGCTTATATTGGAGACGGAGAAAATCCAGTGCTTCAATATTATTCGGATCTTTACAACGCTCTACTTCTTGGTCCGTCAGCTCCCGAATTGAGAAGCTTAGACCCCCAGGAAGCTCATTATCACGCTGAGATTGAGGGTTTTCAGCAGGCTCAGGTTCTGGTTCAGAGAAGTAGCAATCTCCAAGTAGTCCGATGAGAACGAGTCGGAGCTCTGAGCTAGCGGGCGGCCAGGTGTCACGACTTCCCAAGCGCAAGCCAGTATGCACGCCACTTCGAACTACTCCGGCTCTGCGTTCTCCGCTCTCCATCTCAGGGTCGAAGAGGGAATGCGAGAGACGCGACACGAATGATCCATCGCCAAGAAGTTGGAATCTCCACTGCAGGTCCAAGTGATGACGCAGTTTGTGTTCCTTGAACAGATAATGAAGGCATGAAAAATCAATAAGTCGACTCTGAGAGGCAATGACAGGTGCCAGCGATAGGTACAAGCCCGATGTTAGCTCGGGTCCAAAAGTCTGAAGGGGTTCAGTAGAATGTCTTTCTGCGCCTCTAGAGCCGTCGATTATCGAACGAATTCTGTCTTTAGAAATGACGTCGCGGTCCATTGCAGATCCAGAGATCTGTGTCTCATCGTCGATATCAAAAAGCTGAAAAGGTTGTTCAACAATCTGCTCTTTATCATAATTATGAACAGCCGGGGCAGATTCGCTTTGTGGCTTGAAGTAGGATTCATCCTTATGATAACGCAATATTTCGACTTTTAGTTTAGCTTCATATTGCTCGGCTTTCCGATGGATGCTTTCAATATCAGCCCAACTTGTTGCACAGTGAAGATGTAGCTGGCAAGCCTTGGTGAGGATATGAGGCTGTGCGATAGGGTGATTTGGGTGGAATTTTTTGAGTAGTCTCAAGCTTCTGCCACTTTCAAAGATTGCCTGCGCCTGGTCTTCAGGGATGAAAGAAGGCATGTGTTCTGCGCGGTATGTATACTCTATCTTCTTTAAAGATGCAATATTGAATTTAGTCGAATTTTCGTGCTGCTCTTGACTGACAAATGTCGCGCCGTTTTCGATGAGCTCCGTTGAAGCAGGTTCCTCTGGTCGGAGTCCAATCCAACCTTCGATAAACCCGAGCCAGGGGTCAGCTACACGAACAATAATTTCTTGCATGAGATTCTCTATCCAGCCATACTCCAGAGCAAATACAGCTGCATGGTCCATCAGGATAGATATCACTTTTGCATCTGAGTTCGCGTTTTCTGTGGCTCTGATGGTATCGCTGAGCGCCTGTACCAGCTGTGCGCATCGTCGAAACAAAATAGATACTTGGAGAAGTGACACAAGGTTATCAGAATGACCGAGAATTTGATATTCAAGGTGGTAGAGGATGACGGCGATGGTGCCCCGCAGCGTGAACAATGACGGCAAATTATGCGATGATTTTGTTTGGGTTTCCGCGAATGATCTCACAAACCGCATGTTCAAACCACACTGCATGATATTTGCAATTACATGGTCGGTATTCGAGCTACTCATACCAGAAGCGCGAATATTTTTGAGGTGTCTCTCGAATTTCTGAGTCCGAGAATTATAGCGGAAGAACGGAGAGCTCCAACCGAGGCCTAATCGCAAAAGCGACTGGACGATGATCACCTCTCGAACTGGACGGTTGGATATACCGAGGCTCTTTGTACTCTCGTTGTGCTGCAGAGCGGCATCGAGTCCACGCGCTCCTGATTCACTGAAATACGCCGAGACGGGTTCTTGGAACGAGGGCGAATGGAACTTCTCCCACGAGTTCAAAGATGCGGGGGGGAAATCGCCCCCTTGAAGGGCATCCAGTGACCATATATCACTTTTCTCGTCTGTATCTTGCGAGCCGCCTGTCGGCGCATCAGACTGAGTGTCGATGGAATGGTCGATACTTGAGTCGGCCAAGGAACTGGGGGCTTGGATATCATTGGGGAAGAGGTTTAGCTTCCATATTGAGTCGGTTTTCTCGATCGCATCAAAATTTCCTTTGAAAACTGTATCCGAAATATCTATATAGTCTGGTGTCAGTCATTCTCTGGTCTTATCAAACTGTAAACACGCAAAGCGCTAGGCGGGTCAGGTACCAGGTAAGGCCGCGTTCCAGGGGAGGTTATCCAGAGGTTGCAGAGCCTCAACACTGAACCTTGAAAGTCTCCATAGGCTCGCGCTAGAGAAAGGATCTGTGTCTCCGTCAATCGGCTCCATTGCGAGCCCATGTGCCGGGCATGCGCGTTGAATCGCGTCGAGAGATGCCCGCCTCGACGTCCCGCGGATTGAAGTGTGGCTATCGTGCACGGGCCATCACGATAACAGAACTCGCAACTCTCCAGACGCTTCCTGTTCCACTCCTCCCTCTTTACACGCGCTACAATCATATTCACGGCACTCGGTCTCAATTGTGGCTACAATGGGTCCACGAAAGAAAGCTAAGCGCGCGCACTCATCCACACCCCAGGCGGAAGCTGTGCAATCCGCCGCGAACACACCCGGCTCAACCGCAAGCGCAGAGCAGGAGGGCTATGACTACCTCGCAGATCCCTGGACCGACGAGCAAGAAACGGCGCTCCTGAAGGCAATAATAAAATGGAAACCTGTCGGTTCGTAACCATTTCGAATTCTACTTCAATATGAGATATTGACTTTCGATCACGTAGGCATGCACAAGCACTTTCGCATGATTGCCATTGCAGATTATCTACATAGTCAAGGATTCGGTCCATCTACGGGCGAGCATATGCAAATACCTGGAATATGGAAAAAGCTAGGCACACTTTACAACCTAGAAGCATTGGATGAACGGGTGAGATTCTTTCAACCACGATTTGCCAATCATTCGCAGCTGTTCTAACGATTCTATCCAATCTATATAGGAGGACTCCATATTTGCCGACTCCAATGATAATGAAGATGAGGATGGCGAAAGCGAGCGATACTGCCCATTTGAATTATCCCATGAGGAATACGGCGACTTGATGTTCGAAAGGCGGCTTGCAGAAGAGGGATCTTCATCTCCTATTAGCAGCATTCGGGGTGATTCTCTAAACGGTAGTACGGCGGGTGACACAGATGGTAAGTCCAAGGTTCGAATTTAGGTCTATCATTTCAGTGACTAATTCAGCAGGCCTGTCAGAACCCGCTTCCTCGCCCGCCCCGTCCCGCGGAGGACGCAAGTCGAACCGCGGCACTCGCAAACGGGCCACACGATCAACAAAGCTGCAGGTCGAAATTGAGACAGACAAAGAGAAGGAAGGGTCCGACGAAGATGCTGGGTCAGGCGAAGACACCGGTGGGAATGAAGAGGAAGATGAGGGCGATGAGGGCAGTGACGGAGAAGAGAGCGAGGCTGAAGAAGCTGAAGAAGAAAAGGGTGGATCGCGGAGTACAAGAGCATCACGGTCCAAGCAGAACGATAAGAAGCCTCCAACGAGTACGGGAACTAGGAGGACTGGGCGCCGACGTTAGATGCTGTAATAGTTACTATGTGAGTGTTGATATTCTGGCTTGATACCTGAGGGATCGGCGTTTGGGTTTATTCAATGTTGCAGCGTGTCACTTTTAGGCGTATATTATGACATGAAATCTTAGCTACGTGGGTTCTGTATACCACTAGCTGGGAGTTTAAGCGGATTCCAAGGGTCATCCACTCCTACGCAAATGGATATATCTCGTAAACTTCGCAAGTAGGTATATTTCGATCGCTTTAGGAAGTCTAATATCGTTCGAGAGTTACAGAAGAAATAGATCAAGGGGTCATAGTACAGAGAATCCAACTAGCGACTGGCTTACAGACGCTTGATGATGGCAGCAGCATACTCGGAAGTCTTGGCCTTACCGCCAAGGTCACCGGTGAGAGCCTTGCCCTCAGCCAGGGTGTCGAAGATAGCCTTCCTACAACGCGCGGAAGGCGCGAAACGAA
>MWPW01001057.1:0-39767 GCA_002153405.1 Mycosphaerella populi pn0402
TTTTTCCCCGAATATTGTGACGTGCAAGTCTATCAGGCTCGGCTAGATACGACCTGGTTGTTCCTACGAGTGAACTTGCGCGCGAGACTCATGGCCTTCTCCCAAGTCTTCTTCTTTTCAACACGAGTAGCGGCGGTCGGGTCTGGTGAAACAGCACCAGTAGCGAAGTCTGCAGGGAAGTGTTCTTGGTGGTTTTGATTGTGCAATGCCAAGACAGCCATCTGTCCCAAGAAGGAAGGATGCTCGAGTAGATCCTCAAGGCGAACCTTCAGACCCTCTTGCTCGAGAAGCCACGTTAGCTGGGCCATGTTGAAGATATCTCCGCCTAAATCGAAGAACGAAGAGTCCAACTGGAAAGTGGTCTGTTGGGAAGGAGTCACTTCTGCGTCGGGATCATCGTTGGTAGAGTTGGGCAAAACCTGGTGCCACGAGCGAGAGAGGATGTCGGAGTGAACAAGAAGCTCTGCAATCGAACGCGACTTGAGATGTGAGCTGAGGAAGTGCTCATCCGAAGTACGCGGCAAATCGTCGATTGCCTGGGATGGAAGAGAGCATAGCATGCTGGGGGACGGCAGGGCGGTGGATGGGTTCGCAACTAGAGACTGAGCTGTCTCGCAAACCATATCGAGGACCTTCTCTGCGAAATCAGGTAGAATGGGTCCCTTTTCGGAGTAGCCAAGGGTTACGCTCAAATTTCGATCATCTTCCGGCCGCGACACCATGGTCAAATCAGTGAAGTTGTCGTTGACACCAGCGCCGCCCATGCGATACGTAGTGTTGTCAAGGTCAAGGGTTCCCTCATAGCCAACGTTCTGGTGGAAGACAGAGGTAGTGAAATAGGTCCAAGAAGGCCAGTCACTGCAATGCCTGATGATCTCGCGGAAGCCCAGGGACTCATACGGCATATTCGAGACTTGCTGGTCTTGGAGGAAGCGGAAAAGGTCAAGGGCTGTCCATCTCTCGGCAAAGTTAACACGAACAGGGATAACGTTGACACATGGGCCAACTGTACTTTCAATGCCAGGCACAGTAGCGTTGCGGCCGCTGATGGTCAGGCCGAAGACAACGTCAGACTGGGCAGAGAGCTTAGCGAGAGTCAAAGCCCAGGCAGCTTGCATGACAGTCGCGACAGTGACGTTTCCAAGCGCTGTGGGCGGGATTTCAATAGTCTTGCGGATCTCGGTGAATGCACCAATGTTCTGGAACATAGTAGTGCCCTTGCGACGAACGACTTGCGTCATATGAGAACCTTTGAGAATTTTCTGCCAGTGGCTGTAGTGATCTGGACCAATCGTGCCAGGAAGTTGTCGTAGGTAGCTCGCATAGGGTGTAACTGCAGGCAATGGACTACCCTCATAGCCAAGCTTGATAGCAGACATAATCTTTGACAGACAGACACCATCGTACTGAGTGTGCGACAAACGAATCATGATGCGATGCTGATCACTGCCCTTCTTTTTGACAACGTAGAATTGAACATATTGTTCACCCTCTCGAGGACCATGTTCGCGGTCGCGTTGCTGTAAGGTCATGGTGAATTCATCCAGTCCACGCTCTGTTTCATAGACGAAGATGCTGGGGCGGATCTTCCGCAATACAACCTGGAAGAACTGATCATGAAAGCAAACGAAAACAGTACGAAGGATGTCAAAAGCGTCGACAACCTTCAAACAGCTTTCGCGGAGACGGCGCAGATCCAATGGGCCGTTGCCTTCCAGGAAAAAATAATTGAGCATCCATCTGGACTTGAACAAGGTCGCAGTAAGAGACATCGCCTGGAAGTCAGTGACTGGCAGAACATCCGCGATACCGCCCTTGAAAACTCCAATTTTGGGGCAAATGCCGTTCTGTAGAGAAACATCATCCATGGCTTTCGTGGGATGCAGAAAAGAAACGCTCTCTGAAGAGGGTGTGGGTGCCAGAGTTGTTGGATTACTGTCCGGGAACACCTCGACCTCCTTCTGAGCTGACTGAAGCTCGACATTTAGAATCTGCTGCGTCATATTGGCAGCACGAACGGTAGTAAGCATATCGTCAAACACCGGATTGTTGAAGACATCTGCAACCGTAAGAACCAATCCCTCCTCGCGAGCAGCACTGACCATTTTCATGGCCGTAATGCTGTCACCACCAAGTTTAAAGAAACTGTCCTGATGTCTCACCACGTTTGGTGAGAGCCCAAGAGAAATACTCCAAAGATTCCAAAGCCTTCTTTCCACATCTGCTAGAACCCCTTCTTCACTGCAACGGGAAGTTGCCGAACAAACACCCGAATCATCCGCTCCCTGATTTCTATCCAATGGGTATGGCGAGTCAATACCATTTTCGGTATTGCCATAACCAGACAAGCCACTGCTTTCAATGCCGGGAACCATCAATTTTCCGTCTCGCAACATCTGACCAATGATTTCGTGCACGCGAGCGTCAATCATCTTCTGAATCGAAGTGCCGTCAATGCCATCCAAGTCACTCTTGGCATTGCCGGTATCAATAGAGAGCTTGGGCGATTGCACATCCAGTTGGTATCCTGTAATGGTGGCAGTAGGGGTCTCGATGAAGCCATTGAAAACTTGAGCGATCTTGTCGACAAGGCCCTGGGCTTGATCATCTGAGACCTCATCATTCCAGTAACGTAGCATGATACCTTCGTGACCGCGGGAGATATCGACATTAACAGTCACGGCATACTAGAGAATCTAATTAGCAATAAAATATCATGTGCGGGGGCAGTTGGAACTTACCTCGCTAGGATCATGAGCGTGTTGAAGATCAAAAGATAAGCCCTTCTCTTTCGAGCCACCTGCAACAGTATGATTTTGAATCGAAAGCGTTGTATTGAAGAGAGCCTGGGTCTTGTTGCCAAGTTCATGTTGAATTGTCGCAAGAGAGCAGCTCTGGTGAGGGATACTGCTGATGTAGTCGGCATTGACCTTTTTCGATATCTCCGTGAGGGTTTGCTGGGAGGAAAATTGAACCCGACAGCAGAGCATGTTAATGAAAATTCCGACCATGTCTTGAATGCCGTTAATAGGTGCATCCCGACCAGCGGAAAGATACCCAAAGCAGACATCGTCAGAATTAGTTACCTGCTTGAGAACGATGGCCCAAGCAGATAGAGTCAGATTGGCCAAAGTCACCGAAGCCGATTCACAGAAATTTAGGAGTTCAGGGAATCGCTGGAAATCCATGAGAATACCTTTCAGTTCTCGGTTACCCGGTACTCCCTCGGAGGAAGAAACATGACATGGTTTGACACCACCAAGATAACCTTTCCAGTGCGCGATAGCATCCTCCTGGCTTTGCGTTCGGATGAACTTGATATAATCGCTGAAGCTGGGGCCAGGCCCGTCGGGAAGCTTGCGGTCATATGCAGATGTCAGATCACGGAGAAGGACATCAACACCTCCACCGTCAATGATCGCATGATTGATTTCTAGTTTGAGAATGACACGACCGCTAGTGGTTTTGCAGATAGTCATTTGGTTCGATAGCTTGGCTTGGCGCATTGCATTCAAATCACGAAGAGAGATGGCATCCAACTTCTCTTGGACCTGAGGATCAGGGCACTCAACGCGAAGGACATTGCCAGAGACCCTCTTGAACACAAGCTGATCAAATGAACCGCCACTGTAGCTGCTGTCGATGAAAACCGTGCGAAGTACTGGATGGCGATCCACGAGCTGTTCCCAGGCCATAGCAAGCTTTTCAGCATCGACCTTGCCAATGCGCGGGTCTTGGACTTCGAAAATGGTATGAAACATATAAGCGCTTGGATCACGCAGCTGGCTGAGTAACAAGCCTTCTTGCATCGGCGAGCAAGGATAAATATCTTCGACATCACTCTTATTGCGCACGCCGACCTTGCGGAAGGTGTTGTTGGCAAGAAGTTGAAGGCCATGGTAATTGAGTGGCAAGAGAGGGTAGTCACTGAGTGTCGGCTGAGGAGATGCATTTTTGAGGATGGCTATCTCCTTCTCAAGCGTCTGCTTGCATTCCAAGATCCATGATCGGATTTGAGTTCCGCGTTGCATCTTCCGATTGTAGGTGAATGCGACATTAAGGCTATCCTTGACCACAATGGCGGAGACTTCGAAAAGAGCGAATCTAACAGTTTCAGGTCCCATATCGCCAGCAGTGGTGAAATCGGTGTTGTCAAAGACAGTGCCTTGGTGCTGGAATAGAGAATCCGATCTCTCAAGTTGTTGCAGTTTGCCAAGATAGTTGAAGAGGATCTCCAACGGAACTTGGAAGTCATCCCCATCTGTTTGGAGTAAGCTCTTTGCAAAATAGGGACGACCGTTATCTGCGATTTTCCTTCGCGTATCTTTGACACGTTTGATTGTTTCTATGATAGAACCTATTTCTGAGTTAGAAAGGCTGAAGAAGGTCCATAATAGAAAGAGAATTTACCATTTGCGTCACCAACAAGGAGTGGTGCCATTGTCGTAAACCAGCCGACTGTGCGGGAAAGATCAATGCTTGGGTCCCATGCCTCACGCCCATGACCCTCATTGTACACTGTTGGCATTCGGCGATCCGTGAAAACACGACGGAAAGAATGCACGATTGATGCCAATAATATGTCAACAGTGTCGGTGCCGAGAGCGTTGTGGCAGTCGTCGAGAATGAACGTGGTAGATTCTTCACTCAGGGTGAAAGATTCCATCTTGATGTCTCCATAGTGATTGGAAACGTTGTTCATTCCCCAGTAGCGCAGATCTGGCTGCTCGGGAGTGAAAGGAAGGGTGAGTCCGGAATCATGTATTTTGGCCCTCTCTGCTTGCATCAAACACCAGCTCTGGAAAGAAAGTGCCTTATCATCTGACAGAGAACCAGAAAGGACAAGCTCTTCCAAGTCTGCAAGGACAATGCGCCAAGACACCATGTCGATACAAAGGTGATGAGCGACCAGGAAGAGGACTTGGCCACCAGTACGGAGATTGAACAAGTCGGCAGTTAAAATAGGTCCGTTCTCTGGGTCAAGGGATGATTGACTCTCCGCAATCTTGGGAACCATCGCACGAGTGTCGTTCACAGAATGAACACGGAATCGGTAAGAGTTCTCGATCTCCTGTTATGTGAGGTTAGTGATATCCACTTTTTTCATCTCAACTGAACACATACTGCTACAGTTTTCTGCTGCCATGCGCCATCCACAGTCTTGCTAAACCGAGCTCGGAACATTGAGTGCTGACTGGTAACTGCTTTCATCGCACGACGAAGAACCTCCGGTTCAACCCGTCCAGAGATTCGGACCGTGATGCTCTGGTTGAAACGAGATGCGCCCTTGAAGTGCTTGCTGGAATCCATGTAGAGCTTCTGAACAGGCGAGAGAGCAAAGCCCTCTCCAGAATTTTCCTCCCGGTGAGAGGTAGCAGGAGCATTGAAGTTGGCAGTTCGGCCAAGTTCTTTGATGCTTCCACTCTGGAGAATGGAATTGAGGGTCAGTGTTAAACCCTGCTTTCGTGCCCGAGAGATCACCGCCATGCCTGTAATGCTGTCGCCGCCTGGTTAAATTTGTTAGCATGGCCGAATTTTTTGAATTAGGACGGGTTGGATTTGGAATTCACCTAAGCTGACGAAAGACCGATCGATATTGATCTTCTGGAGGGAGACGTTGAGGACCTGAGCAAAGATCTCACGGAGAATCTTCAGCGATCCATCATGCTCTGGTTCCTTCGGCTTAGCAGTAGGGCCACGTTTCATCTGATCGAAGTCTTGCATGATACGCTCATAAGAGTCGTCATCAATATTCTCGAGCCAGCTTGTGATTTTCTTTCTGTCTAGTTTGCCAGAAACAAGCATGGGAAGCTTCTTGATCAATGCCCATGTCTGAGGAACCATGTAAATTGGAAGTTGGGTCTCGAGGGCTTTTTGAACTTGAACCAGATTATTCAAGCCGGTTTTTTCAAATTCGGTCTCGTCGATGAGCTCGCAAGCTTTGTCAGAAATTAGCTTCTTGTCGGCCTGAATCTTGTTTAGAGACATGACGGTGACCAATCGCTGCTTGAGCGGCCCAGTTTTGGGCAGGATGACAACAGCATGGCGGACAAGTGAGTTCTCATGGATGCGATGTTCAATCTCCCCAAGCTCCATTCGCTGACCATGCAGTTTGACCTGGTGATCCTTGCGATTTATGTAGGCAATTGACCCATCCGGGTTGTAGTAGCAAAGATCCCCCGTCTTATAGATGCGACGTGGCGAGGGGAGCGACGACTTGAAATCCCTGATCCATGCAGGGTTTTCAACAAAAGCCTCGGCATTCTTCTCTGGATTCTTTAGGTATTCCCGAGCAAGCGGAGTTCCTTCTAGGGCCAGCTCACCAACTGTTCCGAGCGGCGCTAGGCGGTGATGATCCTCTGCATCGACAATCCAGGTTAAGGTGCTCGGGATACCATACCCAATACGGGATGGGTCACGATGAGCTGCCACCTCGGTATCTACTGTAGCAAATACAACAGTCTCAGTGGGCCCGTAACCGTTCATGAGGGTGACAAAATTGGCCCACTTGGTAATGACTTCCTGCGAACACTTTTCGCCTCCGACTATCAAAAGTTTCAGAGACGGGACGGAAGGCGGTTCTATGATGCTTGCAATAGAAGGAGTGAGGAAAGCCCAATTGACGCTCATGCGTCTGATTGCGCCTGCAACATCATTGAGTCGTTCATCCTCGCTCGGTACACAAATGCATCCACCACGCATGAGAATAGCTAATGTCTCCATTATTGCAGCGTCAAACGTCAAGGATGCAAACTGGAAGACACGAGAGGAAGAATCCATCAAGGTCATTGGAGCAAAGGCCATGATACTGCTAACAGCATTCCTGTGTTCCACGATGATTCCCTTCGCGCGACCTGTGCTACCAGATGTGAACAAAGCATAGGCCATATTGGAAGGCTTGACGCGGGACTGGCTTCTCACTGACGAATGTAGAGATCCGTAGGCCTTCAGGGTTTCCTTGCTGATGGGTATCACAGTCTTCAGAACTTTCGTGTAGCGGTTTGTGTAGTTTGGTGTGCAAAGAATCATGTTGGCGCCAACTTCTCCTAAGATTTCCTCATGACGTGAAACTGGATGATGGGGGTCAAGAGGAACATAAGCACCACCGGCAATGAGAATACTGATAAGAGTAACCATTGCCCAGGCCGACTTGTCGAGACAAACGGGTACAAATACCTCAGGCCCAACACCTCTTGACACTAGGTAGTTTGCGAAGGAAGAGGCTAGATGCCAGAATTCTTGGTACGAAAGGTCTCCATCCCAAGCGCAGACAGCGAGGGCATTGGGTGTCTCGATGACTTTCTCGTGAATGAAGTCTTGAACACATCGGTCAATCGTGAGTGGGTCGCGCTTGTTCCAGCCAGCGATGACGCTCTTGTCTTCTGGGCTGATTGTTTCCAGATCAGAGAGCTTCTCAGCACTGGTTCTCTGTGTCATAACAAGCTGATGCAGAATATGACAAAGTTGCTCAATGAGACGCTTGGTCTTCCAGCTGTCAATCACAAGTTCATCATGATGAGCTGTCACGGTAATCCCAGACTTAGAAATACCACATTCAACAACAAGCGGGTGAGTGAAAAAGTCTTCACTAGTCTCACGCTTCTCATCAATCCAAACTGTGTCGTCCAATTGCCCTTCGGTTGGTTGGATCACGAGAAGATTTTTGAAGTTGCAACCAGATGCAGTGTCACTATTGAGCCGACGAACGTGTTGTAGCCCGGAATGGAGGTGGGGAATCATGTCCGTTGTAGATTGATTGATTTGGTCCAGGAACTTAATAATAGGCATTTCATTGTTAACAAGGATGCGGGTAGGCATCGTTGTGAGGACGGGACCGGCGATATTACCAACACCTGGGAGATCAATGTTACGGCCAGAAAGAGTCTCACCAAAGCAAACATCGTCTGAGGAAGTGTGGGTAGCAATAACTATCGCCCATGCTGCGCGCAGCAAGACTGGTAAGGTGTAGTCCACACAGTCCGAGCGACGAGAGAACTGGAGGCTGTGGTACTGAGTATTTCCAGCTCGAATAGCATCCGGGAGGGCACTTTTGTTGTGTGGGAATGGGGGACTGGAAAGGTCAGCTAGATAGGACTTCCAGAAGGCATCTGACTTCTCCATGTCGCTCTTAATAAGATACTCGATGAAAAGTCCGTAGGCCGTTGCGGGCTCCTTAATCTGGGACCGATGGTAGTTCTCCTCCAACTTGCGGTAAACGAGAGGGATACTCCATCCATCATAGAGAGCGTGGTGGACAGACCACACAAAGTAGCGAATAGATGATCCCCGTGGCGCGACAATAGCAAAGCCAGTCATGGGACCGCCGTTGAATTTTGGTAGTTCGATAGAGTCGTTTGGAAGTTGGCTGAACGACTCAGCGTGAACCCACGAAATTGGATCCTGCTTGAGAACAACTTGGGTAAAGTTCATGGCCTCTGTATGAACAATCCGAGTTCTAAGAATGTCGAGGTCCGCAACAGTTTGTTCCCATGCTGCCTTGAAACGATCAAGATCCGCGCAGTCGGCAAGTCGGAATGCAGGCTGGGCCACATAAGCACCACTTTGCTTAACAGACAGAGTCAAAAGACCCTCCTGTACTGGGCTGCAAGGATACACATCGATCACAGAGTCTTTGGAGACCTCGCAGCTCTCGCTCACCTCTTGGAGAAGGCCTTCAAAATCAACACCAGAAGGTAAAAGGGAGAAGGGCTCGATAGTTGACCGCTTCTGGACAGGAGCGACAGATGGAGCCAGTGTCTTTGCCATCTCAATGAGAACAGGAGTTTTGAAAATGCTTGCAACCGTAAGCGAGATTCCTTCAGCCTCCGCAGCACCAACGAGGCTCATGGCGGAGAAAGAGTCACCACCAAGCGCGAAGAAGCTATCTTCATTTGTGACAGATCCAGGTTCCAGATCCAAAGTTCTCTCCCATAAAATACGCAGCTGGGCTTCAATGCCATCATCGGAGGTGTCATCGCATTTTTCAGTGGTGTTGAAAGTGATGTAGGACTTCAATGTCTCCTTTTTCAATGTCTGGACCATGGCTCGGAGACGACGGCGGTCAATTTTGGCAGATGATGTGAAGGGTAAGTTGTGTAATGGAAAGAATAGACGAGGCATCATGCTCTGTGGAAGGTAATCTGGCAGGGATGTTTTCAAGTTCAGAACAGCGTCCATGTTAGACACTGAGATGGGTAGTAGAAGTGGATCTGCACCGGGGATGGTAGGAGCAAATTGATCATTGGTTCCCCCCTGCTCCAAGTTGTCATCATGAATCGTGAAGAATACGGCAAGGCCTTTCGCAACTGTCTTTTCTTCGGGTACAACGACATCAACCGCAACTTGAGACCCTTCAGGCAGGCAGCGAAGACATTGTTGTTCGATCTCCTCAAGCTCAATTCGCTGGCCATTGAATTTTATCTGGGTATCTTTTCTGGAGATAAAGGCGAGAGTACCGTCGCTGTTGTATCGAACGAGATCGCCGGTGCGATACATCCGATCGTTGCTCGTGAAGACATCTTGCAGACCAGGGTGATGGCTCCACACGGGATCTTGGACGAAGGCAGCCTTAGTCTTCTCAGGATTTCCTAGGTATTCTCGTGCAATGTTGCTGCCTTCCAACAGCATTTCTCCGGTGGCTCCCACGGGGAGGAGACGATTGTAGTCGTTAGGATCAACAATCCAAACTCTGCAGTTTGCAGAAACTCCAATAGAGGTGGGGTCATTATTGATACGATTGCCGTCCCAATCGACCTTCACACCAACCGTAGCAACAACAGTCGCCTCTGAAGGCCCATAGGCATTGATCACAAAGCGATCGTGCCAGCGATCAATGTGGTTGGCAGGCATCTTTTCACCACCAGTGATAATGGTCTTGAGGGTTGGAACAGTCTTAGGTTCAAGGGTATTGACAATGGCTGGCGGGGATGCCATGTAATTTGCTTCCATTCGGCGGATGGCGCCCCCAAGATTGTTCATTCTCTCCTCTTCACTGGGGACACAGACGCACCCTCCATTCATCAGCGTCATCATGATCTCTAATACGCTAACGTCAAAGGTGTAGTTTGAAAATTGTAGTGCCCGAGTCTCAGAATTCATGTGCAAAGCATCAGTCATTGCGACAGCTGTTGTGCTGAGAGCGACGTGTTCGACTACTGTTGCCTTTGGCTTGCCAGTAGTTCCCGATGTGAAGATTGCGTACGCAGCATTTTTGCATGTAGGCCGGTTTCCAGCTAAAGCTAGGGGAGAATCGGGCAACTGCGAGATGCCACTTTGAGATACCGCGAAAGCCTTGTTGCAGAGCTTGGACATCTTCGGTTGTAGAGATGATGAACAGAGAACAATAGTCGCTCCAATCTCGTCGATAAGCATTTTCAAACGAGAGTCGGGGTGCGAAGGATCGATCGATACAAATGCACCACCAGCCTTGAGAACAGCTAACTGTGCAACGATGGCCCAGGCGGACTTCTCGAAACTGAGGACGACAAAAATTTCAGGCTTGACTCCAAGTCCGGTGAGGTAGCGAGCAAGTCGGCTTGATACGATTTCGAGCTGACCGTAAGTGAAGTTCTTGTCCCATGAGCAAATAGCCTCAGCTCTTGGGTGGAGGAGTGCCTGCTGTTGGATGAGTTCGTCTGCGCACTTCTCGAAACGGGGTGGTATAGTCGCATTCCATTCACGAATTTGTCGGCAAGATCTTTGAGACAAGAGATCAAGCTGACCAATTGTCCGTTTCCGTGGATCAGATGAGATGATGTCGTTCAGAATGTGGTCGAAGGTGTCTATGATGTGAGTGACCTGGGTGGAGGTCAGGATGTCCGTTGAATAGCTGAACAAGATTTCTGCGACAGTAGATGAAACTTGAGCTGTGATAACAATCCCGTAGTTCTTCGAGAAGGATGTATTGCGGCTCCTTCGTTGAGGCAAAGATGATGACTTGCGATAGGTAAGAACAGTATTGAATATGTCTGCATCATCAAGCCCAAGCTGATGCTTGACCACATCCAATTCCGCAAAGTTCTCGATGCTCTTTTCCAAATCAGACTTACACCTTTGAAGCGTTTCGTCTATTTTTCGATCATTGTTTAGCATGGTACGCAGGACGGAGATAGATGTCAGTTCCTCCGTCTCGGAAGTTGAGTATCCAAAACAGACGTCATCGTTGCCCGTGTAGCAACGCAAGACGAGGCCCCACGCCACTTGGAAGAGGACTTCAACAGGTACGCGAGACATTCTGCTGAAGGCATGTAGTTGCTGTGTCTGCTTGTTCAAAGTCCGAGTGGAGTGCCGCTTTTCGCCATGCTCTAGCGACAAAGCAGGGAAATTACATGGCTCAATGTCTGCGAGGTGATCTTTCCAAAACGAAATGTTGTTGTTGGAAAGTGACTCGCGAGAAGATCGGTTGGTAGTGCTGGTATCTGTCCAGTATTTGATGTCGAAAGTCTGCAGGACATCCCGTGACAGATGTTTGGTTTCCGAAGTCAGGCCTGTGTAGTTAATCTTTCCAAATGGTGTCAGGGGAATGGATGAGATAGGGATATAAATACTCGGAACCTTGCTTTGGGGCAATATAGTTCCCAGATGAGTGTGCAGTTCGGGGATTATATTGTTGAATTCAGGTGCAGACTTGAGAACAACGCTTTCACCAATTGACGAAACCGGGTGATCTGCGGGGCACAAGAAGGCGACTACAGCTTCGGATACTCTCCCTGGCAAGGCGATTGACTGAACAGCACATATGTTCTGTCCCTCGAGATGAGCGGCAATGTAGTGCGCGGCATCCAGAAGGTCTGATCGACGAACATGGGCGTTAATGGTGCTCTTCCAATCCACAAAGGCCACAGAACCATCAGATTGATGTCGAACGAGATCGTCAGTTTTGAAGAATCGACAGGGGCGCGTTGATTTTGCTCCTTCTAGGTGGGGAAACTGCGCTAGCCAAGGAGGATTTTCAAAGAAGGTATCATCAGCAGTCTGCTGGCCAAGATAACCCGATGCAACCATTGGGCCCTCAATGACAAGTTCACCCACAGACCCAACGGGGACTAAGGAGTGGTGGTTGCAGGGATCCACAACCCACGCAGTTGATGATAAAGGAGTTCCCAGGACTAGATTACGAATGTCCTGGGGAGAGGTTGTATGGAAAGAGATCGACGAGGATTCCGCTGTTCCATAGAATCCATGCAGGTCGATATCTTCGACCTCCCATCTCTGGAGGGCCCCAGGACTGACCCATTCACCATAGATTGCGACTGTTTTCAGCCCAGTAACCTCTTTCGGGTTGATAAATTGCGCCATCGTAGGGGTAAAACAACCAGTGTCAACATGGAGAGCGTCGATTGAAGGTGCCAAGCGGTTTGCTGCCGTCTCTTTGGGGACACATAAACACCCTCCGCGCATGAACGTACCTATAGTCTCCAAGAGAAACATATCACTCGTGTAGGGTGCAAGCTGCAGAACTCTGGAGGAGTCTGAAATCCCAAGGACCGAGGCAAATGCGGATGCACGGGTAAGGGCTGTGGCATGGTCAATCACAACTCCGCGGGCCATTCGCGATGTTCCTGCAGTGAAAACAACATAAGCGGCATCAGTGGGACAGGCCGACGAGGAAAGTGGCTCGTCATTCAGATACTCCAAAAGTGATTCAGTAACTGGGATCACATAGGGAATGGTATCTTCGAGCAGTTGAGCTTTCTCCGGGGAGGCTAAGGCAACCTGAACTGCATTTTCAAGAAGCCATTTGTCGACAAGGTCCATCGTACCCGCGTTGTCAACTGGAATGCACCCTCCACCTGCTTTCATGACCGCCAATATGGCGACAGTGTTCCAGATGGAATTCTCAAATGAGATAGGGATGAGTGTACCCGGTCCCACACCAAAAGTAACCAGGTAACTAGCCAGTCGAGAGGAATACTGATCCAGCTTCGAGTAAGTTAAGCTGACATCTCCCGCCGTAATAGCTAGACTGTCGGGGTTTCTCCAGGCGACTCCCTGGACGACTTTTTGAACACATTTCTCGATTCGCTCAGGTCTCAGCTTATTCCACATCGAGATCGAAGTCTTATTTTCTTCGCTGATCACGTTGATCTGACGAAGTTGCGAATCCATTTGGGTCATGATGCTGTGAAGGCATTGGACATATGTGTTTGCAACATTGGTAGCCTGTGCATCAGAAAGGTGGGTGGTCCAGTAGTTGAGATCAATGCGAGCCTTGGAATCCATGGCTTCAATGTTGATGAAGATAGGGAATTCCGCTGGATCATGGATTGACCCGACCTCGATGCATTCGATGTCACTACGCACCGCATCCTTCGCACTGGGAAGTCGGCGATAAGATACACCGGTGTTGCATAGATTGCTATCAGCCAACTTCAGAGAATGCTGAATGTCGATGAGTGAAGTGTGTCTAAATGGCAAGCTTTCCATGTAGTCATCCTGAATCTCTTTCAAAACATCTGACAGAATGGATTCCCCAGACAGTCTCATTCGACAAATCATCAGATTAATCACGGGGCCAACAACAGACTTGACACCGTCTGCAGCGACATCACGAAGGGAGGCCATGTAGCTGAAGCTGACATCGTCAGAGCCACAGAAAAGGCGAAGGGTCAACCCCCATGCGGCATTGAAGACATTAGACAGGGTAACTCCCCTCTGTTCACATGCTTTCTGGAGGTCAACTAGGGCGTTGAAATTGACTGGCACTGACCGAAGAGTCTTTTCCAACACATTCTGACCTTCGGTGAGAACGGGGAAAATACAGGGCTTTGCGTCATCGAGATAAGACTTCCAGAAGCTCATGCTGGCCTTTTGAGGGGCATCCTGCAGGAATTGAATGTAATCCTTGAGCAAGGGTCGGGGACTCTCTCCTAGTCGGCCGACATACGCAAGTTGCAAGTCTCGTAGAATGATGGAGATTGAGTTTCCATCCATGGCCGCGTGGCTGAGCTCCAGGCGACAAAACAAGCGATTTGTTGACGTCTGGCATATGCTAAAGCGGTATGCAGGTCCTGGTTCACTGTAATTCTTTGGACCCTGTGCATCAAATGTGGCTAAGACTGCACTGTCACCAGCAGAATGCAGCAGGACTGGGGCAATATCGTATTCCTTGAGAACGATCTGACAAAATGGGTCCTGGGGAGTCATATTCTGAGCGAATATAGTACGGAACATTGCATGGTGGGCCACAATTTGTTTCCACGCCTCGATTAGGCGATCCAAGTTCGGGGCGCTTTCCCCTGTGCCACGCACCTCGAAGGTATCATGGACCGCATAGAATGAGCTATCCTTCATTTGACCCAGCAAGATGGCTTGCTGCATTCGTGAGCATGGGAAAATGTCCTCAACAAGGTGTGGAGACTTGATTCCAAGAGCAGGAAGCTTGTGCATGAGCATCTTCTCAATGCTTTCGTAGTTGAGCGACAGCATAGGGAAAGAACTCAGCGTGAAACGTTGTGGCATGCCACTCAGCTCCTCCGAGAATTCAATGAGTTGTTGGCGACAATTAGACACCCAGGAATGGATACGGTCCTGGTGTTGCATAAACTTGTTGAAAGAGAATGTAAATCGAATCTTGCCGGCGACAACCATAGCTGAGATCTCAAAAAGACCGAACCGGGGCGTGTCACGGCCGAAGTCCGCAGCCTCACTACCTTGACCAGTCTCCCCGGCCATCTGATCAACCAGCTGGAAAAGCCCATCCTGTCTCTGCAAATCGCGGTGTTGGCCAACATAGTTGAAAGACATCTCGAAGGGGTGTGGATGAGTGGAGTCCTGCAAGTTCCCGATCTGCAGAACACGACTGGCAAAGTCGGCACGACCATTGTCAGAGACTTGACGGCGCAGATCTTTGACCTTGATCAAAGTGTCAATCGCATTTTGGCTATCAAAGTTTTCGAGTAAAATGGGATGCAGAATCGTGAACCACCCCACGGTGTGTGAGATGTCAATTGATGGATCCCAAACTTCTCTGCCATGACCCTCATTATATATGACAGGCAAGGGTCGATCAGTGAAAGACTTGCCAAATGAGTGCAGCATCGACGCAAGGAACAAGTCAATTGGCTCTGTGTCAAGAGCTTTGTGGCATTCCAATAGGATGGATTGGGAGTGGTTTTGATCAATGTCAAATGTCGCACAGTCCACATCGCCATATGTCGTCTGGTTGTGGCGCAAGCCCCAATAAGTAAAATCTGATGCAGGCATCTGAGCTTTTGGTGTTCGCTCTTCCACGGCAAGGCTCTTGCAATGTTCCTTCTGAAGCCGACACCATGTTTGGAATGGAAGTGAAGCGCTTTCGAAATCCGCCTTGTTGGGGTTGACAATGAAATCCTCCAAATCCTCAAGGATGATCTTCCAAGATACGATATCAACAACCAGGTGGTGTGCAGTCATTGACAGGATATGGGGCAATTTTTTATCTTTGAACTGGAAATAGTCTACGGCAAGGAGAGGCCCCGAGAAGCAGTTGATTGACGATTGGCTCCTGCCGATATGCGACTTGGTCTCTGACATGTCATCAACGGTGTGAATACACCACCGGTAGGATCCCTTCACATCATCTGTAACTCGCTGGGCGGTTGCAGTGTCGTCACCAGCATGATCGTACCGAGCGCGGAGCATGGAATGACGGGATACCAATGTCTCGATTGCTTTGCGCATTGCTGACTCACTAATAGGTGTACTCAATCTGGTCAAGATTCCCTGGTTGAAATGCCCTTGTCCCTCTTTGCGCACACCAAAGTGGAGGAGTTGGATGGGCGACAGGTCGAATGGTTCATTCACAGCCTCCTGGTATGATGCTTGGTGATGAATCGCTTTGGCCCGAGTGGCTAAGTCACGGATAGACTTGCTGCGAAGAACGTCTTGAACAGACAAAGCAAGGCCTTGTTTCTTACAGAGTCCAATACAAGTCATGGCAGCAATTGAGTCTCCACCTAGACTCAAGAAACTCTCGTTCAAGCTCACAAGAGTCTGAGGGATGTTGAGAACGCGGCTGTAAACGGCCGCCAAAGCCTCCTCAGTCTCATTCCCAGGTTGAGACAATTCACCGTTTATCGGAGACTGATTACCATTTTGGCCAATCTCAGGGTCCAGCTCCATGTTTGTTACCCATGAAGCGATCCCTTTCCTGTCGAGTTTTCCGGAAGGCAGAAGGGGTAGAGCTTCGACACATAACCAGACTGCTGGTACCATGTACGTTGGAAGTTTCGTAGCAAGCCGCTCCCTGATACCAGGCACGATTTTCGCTTTCGCGGCAGAGGATACAAGCTGAAATGGCTCTAGGTCGGAATCCAATTGTTGCGCCAAGAGTCCAGTAGACGAGAGCACGGCGGCCAACCTCCCTTTCGAGAAACCAGACTTTGGGAAGAGCACCGAACAATGCGTAACATCAGAATCGCTTCCCAATTGATTCTCAATCTCGCCGAGTTCAATTCGCTGTCCGTGAACTTTGACCTGCGTGTCTTTCCGTCCGAGGTAATTCAACGAGCCCGTGTCGGAGTTGTACCTCACCAAGTCTCCTGTCTTGTAGAATCTGCGATTTATTCCGCTTTCCGGGTCCAGTCGAGTCCAACGTGGGTCGTAAATAAACGATTCGTTGGTCTTTTCAGGATTGTTTACATAGCATCGAGCCAGTGTTGGTCCCTCCAGCAGCAGTTCACCTGGGCATCCCACTGGCACCAGCTGATCATGGTTTTCAGGATCTACCAGCCATACTCTGACGCCTACAGGGAGACCAATATCCTTACAGTCGGTGTCCGGGGTCACACGGCTGTTCATCACCGAGGCCACACTGGCTTCAGTAGGCCCGTACCCATTGATCAGTTGGATTCTAGACCAAGTCTCCAGTTGTGATTGTGACATCGCCTCTCCAGCCAAAACCAGGGTCTTCAAATTAGGAACGCTGTCAATATCAACGAAGCCAATGAACGATGGGGTAAAACATGCTTGCGTCACTCCCATCTCGTTGATAACGCCGACAATGTCGTTCAGCCGAGCGTCTTCACTTGGAATACAAACGCAGGCGCCATGAATAAGCGGCGTCAATGACTCTGCCAGACTAGCGTCGAATGTATGGGCGGCAAATTGCAACGCGCGACTATCACGGCCGATGCCCAGGGCAGGGCCATGTGCCACTGCACTTGACAGGAACGCCCGATGCTCCAAGAGAGTACCCTGTTGGATATGTTAGACACCCTGATTTTGGATCGGGCCAAGAATTCAAAACTCACCTTGGGCTCGCCAGTCGACCCGGAAGTAAATAGAACATAAGCGGCATTTTGGCTGGTAACACCCGATGCCAAGTCAACACTGTCGGCGGGCTCAGGCAGGCGATCTAGTGTATCGTCACAGAGGGGAATTAAGATATTTGCAATCGGCTTCAGTACTTCTTCGCGACTTTGCGAGCACAGAACCACGGGGGCCTTGACAGACTCGATCAGTCGTTGTAGACGCGAGGTTGGGTGGGTGGGATCTAGCGGCGCAAACGCGCCGCCCGCCTTCATGACGCCAAGCATTGCAACAATGTTCCATTTCTGCAACAGTCAGATACCGAGCCCAAATCCCAATGCAGAGCTTCCTAGCTGGAAAGACTTACCGATTTGTCAAAACATAGCGCCACGCGCACTTCCGGGCCCACGCCCTGCATACGCAGGTGGCAGGCGAGCTTGCATGCCAATCGTTCAAGTTCGCCGTATGATAAACTTCCATCCCATGCACAAACGGCCTCTCGGTCTGTGCCGCTCAAAACTTGGTCATATATAGCTTCATGGATACATTTATCATATAGCTTTGGGTAGTGGGAGTTCCATTTCTGGATACGGGCCCAGTCGTTGTCGGAAAACAAATTAAGCTGGCTAATAGCGATGTTCTCAGTCGACAGGACTAGGCCGAGCATCTGGTCCAGTATACTGGCGACGCTCTTCATCTGATCTCCAGACATCTCTCCACTTCGCCATTCCAAGAAGAGATTGATGTCCCGGCGCAGGACCTTCACATGAAGGCGGACTTGGCACTATAGGGAATTAGCATTCTTTTCGTCACAGAACGTCAACCGGACTCTGAAGTTGAACGTACCTCATCCGGAAGAGCAGCTGCCAAGAAAGGCTTCGAAGGAGATGATGGGGTGTCGGAGGCTTTTCGGTATGTACGCAGCATCAAGATGGTGTTGTAGGGCAGATAGCCATTGGAAACATCCTCCATGTCTCCATTGCCGTTGAGCTGTGACTGTGATCCAGTCCTCTTCCACATTGTATCTACAATAGCTTGAACTGTCGCGTCGTCGTTAATAGCTAGCCGTACGGCTGCATTGTCGTTGTTTAAATTTTGTACAGGATTTCGAGTTGGGGAACAGTCGCCATCGATATGTTGGTAGCCGAAGCATATGTCTTCGGTACGGAGATAATAATGCAAAACCAAAGCCCAGCTGGCCTGCAATACCGAAGTGAGACGTCCTTCATGCCATGCGGTTAATAACTGCGCATTTTGCGAAGGAGTCGGTTTCATCTTCATCGAAACCGGGCGTTTAGGGCCATCGACCGCGCTCGCGAAACCAGGCAGATAGCATTGCGAAGATTGGGCCATTTTCTCTTTCCGATGAGCTTGATAACTTTTAACTCTCTGGGGGATTCCTTCTTTGTAGTGAGCGGTAGGTCGGTAGGTAAGAAGAACGAGAGTGGCGGGCGCGTGTATACTTTTGTGATGCCCTGGATTAGATTGGATATGAGTAAATTAGATCCAAAGGTAAGATTAGCTTCACAAAAGCCACCCGCGGGAATAGATGTCTTCAAAGAATTTAAGAGAGAAGTAGATTTTATTTGTCTCAGCCCAAGCAACCGAAATAGTTACGCCATCGGTCATCGGCACTAGAGGCTGCATGGCCATGCTCCGGCTCATTCATGAACATCGATGTACAGCAAAATACGGTATTACAAATAACCACCAATGACACCAGTAGGGGAAGATTGTGATTTCAAGATGTACCATGTTACTTCCTTGCATGGGTTCGGATCTAGATGGGGAAGGGTTGGAGACGCCACGCCGCAGAAGGGCCCAGCGCTCTACTAAGTGGATCACAGCTCATAGCCCCTGTGGAACCGAGTCAGACACACCAGAACCCACATTGGGGTCACCTAATCCAGTAATCCCCAGGCTAGATCTTTAGCTTCTAGAAAAACATGCTAGCGTGAGATTCGTATACGATCCCGATTCCCAATTAGAAAGTCCAGCTACTTTCGGGGCAATATCCACCAACTGTTTCTTAGTCTAGACCACGGGCAGCCCAGCTAAATCCCATAAGTCTTCCAACTAGCTTGAAAACACAATAACAAGAAAATGTGTAAAATGTCACAATTTTGTTAAATACCATAACTGACCGGTGATCGTTATTCAATTATTTCTTGCAACTGCCTTGGGAATACCCATTAAGATGTCATATATAAGATGACCAATATCCACTCCCAATTTCCCAATTCAGCTCATCCCCCCCTGCGCTGCGGTCTCGAACGTGGTTCAGCAAGGTCAACGCAGGTTGTGAAATGCCGTAAACTTTTCATCCGGCCTTACGCCACCGAGTCACATCATGAGGCGCGGGATTTTTCCACATTCCAGCTTACATAGTCTGTCCGAGTAGGATGCCCAGGTCAGCAGGTGAGCCCCAGTGTTAAAACCCAATGAGATGGCGAATCCATGATCGGAGCATGCATATGGCCTACTTTGATCGCAGGCACAGGCCAACTTGGCAGTTCAATCCTCATCCCAGCTCAGAAACATATGTAGGGACTTTTGCCCGGCCACGCATCCATTGGCCCACGTCCGGCTCACGGGACCTTTGAGGCGATTACAGTCCGTTACACCCCCTGGATGTGTTGAAGGTGCACACATGGCAAATATCCACCTGGTCCCAAATATTATTTTCCCCGGCGAGGGAACCGTAGTCAGTGCGAGTCACAAAACCTTCTTCAATCGCTAAGACTCCAAGTCTCAGCAAAGTTTCTTGACGGCTCGGGAAGATCCCTAGGCGATTAACCGCGCAGTTCGGAGGCCAAGCGGAAGAAATCCATTAGTCGATTTCTTTGCCAAGTTACGGGAGACTTCCGGTCACAAATTTCATTACTTGGAATTGTTATCTCAGCACGATGGTGATTTGTGCATATAATTTCACGTATTTGTGGTCAAGTATTGGGACCCACCTGCAGTCACCTACTGCGTTCGGAATCCCTTTTGGGTGATTGCAGTTCACCCCTTTCAAAAACGAGGTCGAAAAGCCTCATACTGTTGAATTTCAACCTAAATAAGAAGAACATCTCAGGCTCCTATTGCAGTTGCATACTCGTATCTGCCCGGCGGCCTGGCAGAGCGGCAGCTTACATTCCTCCTGGCTCGCAGCGCTATACTTGAAGTAGTTAATGACAGCGATTGGCGCATAGGTAAAATAAACGCCATTTGAAATCTCATCATAGCCTTTTCAGACCTCTTCCAAATTCCACATATTTTGCAATGGCTACTCAGCCTCTGTCGTACCATAGGAGTAAGCCCAACGAACGCGGAGCGGCCCACGGTAGTGTTCCGTAATGAACAGATGCAAGGGCGCATAGGGACTATCGCGGGTCGATCCGCTTAGCTCGATCGATTCTTGGTCGTCGGGGTGATGAGCGCCCTTCTTGGTTCCGGAGCTGTCATTTTTTCCTTCGCGGTGACTTTTGGGGACACACTAAAGTGTTAGTGCCCTTGCCCTAACCTGAGAACCCTCCCGGCGGATGACACATCAGAACGCTAGACAGGGATCCACGATTCATGCACCACAACACAAAGAGAATTGTCGTTTTTGAGTGGGGCTATTGGAACCACTCACTTGTGGCTTGCCACTAGATAGCTAGCCTGCCGAAATCCGTTTCTTGCCAATTGCCCATGCAGGCTTGCAAGACACTGCACTTCGGTTAGAGAAGAACGGAGGCCAAAAGTCACGGCCTTGAGATTTCTCCGTCCATGTGGCCAGCTTCGATCCTACAAACAGAACGGGGTGGCTTAGCGCTGTCTTGTTTTGGAGTGGCTTATTTGCTTTTTGCTTTTTCATCGATCGGGCGCGGTGATCCCGCCGAGCAAACAAACAGCCGGCGCAACACTAATTACGGATAAGTCGACGGCAACTCCTGACGAAAATTTGGGGTGGGATATAGATGTAGACGTTTAACAGTCACCCTTGGGGTAAGGCCTTGGTGGCTAAATTTACACCCTCTGCTCGGACGGCAGCCCCAGCCAACAAGATCGACCGTTTTGACAGGTCCAGCTGTGGGGTCAGGGTGATCATATTGTCGGGAAAGCCTGTTTATTCCAAGAAGCCGTTAGTGCTGAGTTGTCACTTTGCACTGAGAGGTTGCTCCTCCACTGAAAATTGGATCTCTAGATGCTAAACATAATACTAGATAACTAGTGCCCGCAACGTTAGGGGCGCTATTGGGCACCGCTGCTATTTTAGTATGCAAATCAATTGCCTATTCCAAGGTTGACTTACCCCGATGAGATCTTAGCTAGTTTCATCAACGATTTAGTAGATATTGGTGTCTTGAGTACATATATTGTAAGATGTTCGTTCAATTCGCAGTGTTTGTACTATATACCGACCTCGGGAACCTTCTAGGTTGCAACTTGAAGGTTAGGTGTAGCCCATTCATTTGTATATATATGTAACGGGCCCGGGGTTCTTTAATTTGCAGGTTTGACTGGGTGCCCAGGTGGGTATCAATGACAGATTTTGAGCACAGAGGAAGAATGGGGAATCACCGACTAGTACACTGATTTAACTGGGTTTCTGACTACTAATAGTATTAGCCGCATCTCCACCTGGGCAGGGCATTAAGTACTGGTCTGCATCCGAGTCCACACGGTGGCCAACATTCGTAGGCATCATTCACGAGCCCCACCGCAAACCCAGATGAGCCGCGGCAAGCTTGGCCTCTGGGTATATTTCCTTTGAAAGGTTCATTGAATTTCAAATGTTGATCTACTAGTAGGTGAAGAAGGGCTCCCACAGGAGACAGACCAGTGGGTTCTGTTATGTATCGTCGTGCATGTCTCGGCAGTTCAGTCTGGATGAGAATATGTTCATCCGAATCGATCATCAGGCACTACCTTAACACACAGCCCAGCGACATCTTTGTAATAAACCAAGTAGGTGATAACTAGTAATTTACTATGAAAGAATTAATTTTACCAGTTACTCCGTACTTCTGTTTCCTCGGGGAAATCCCGCCGACACTGATTGAGGCTTTCTCAGAATGAGTACGGGGACGGCAGGGGCCACGCGGCACTAAATTCGATGGTGGGAATGAGCTGGTAATGACAGAAATAGAAGCGCGGACTTCCTATGATGTGAGAATGGCAGGCCATTGTGAAATCAGACGACCATGTGCACCAAGTAATGGTTGTTCCAAAGAAAGGCCTGTATCGCAGTCGGGCCAATGAAATAATGGTCTAAGAAACAGTGGCAGCTGACGCTGCGTTCCGAAGTTTAGGAAACGCCTAACACATAGCTTGCGTCTACGACCCAGTCTACAGTAGCACAGGACCTCTCCAAAACACCAAGTCGCTCTTTGATCGCAATCGATTTTAACGGGATGCGGTGAACAGCTCCTCGCAAAGTAATCGCACGTGATACACTGCTTCGAGCTCCAGGCCAGTGGGATCCGACCCAAGGGATCTCTGGGGGCAGCGAACATACATATAGGGCTTTCTCCCTCGCATGAGATATAATTTAATCAAGTTCCAGTGGGACGGTGCTAGGCTAGATTTTCCCGTGTAAGTTGATACTGTATTGTAACATAATGGCAGTATTTGACAGCAACTAGGGTTTTCCTGCAAGGTGCTACCTCTAATCCCTCGTGTTCGCCTGTCGATCTATCTGCTGCGCGGATCGCAAGGCACTGCATCCTCGAAAATCCTTTTTTCTGTTAAACCAGGGGCCGATGCTCTATTGGGAAACTAGTATCCCCCACATCCCCAAGGGGTTGGCGGGAAGTGGATGGTATTGGTTCGCAAAGATTATCGTATGAAGCAAACAAAAGACAATGACAACACGACATGCAAGCAGAAGTAGAAATTTCCGGTGAACGCCGAATAAGATCGGATAAGACATCTCAGTTCATAAAAAAAGTGGAAATTGTCTTGTCGACACGCTAGCATAGACCACGTCGCAAACAGCTTACAGGGCAGTACCTAGGATAACAAAGTAGAAGGGTTGCATCAGTTGCCCACTTGGCCGCAGGGACCCGGGAAAGGCTTTCATAGGAGCTCAGGGAGTCTCTTCTCCTGGGTCCTTTACTTGGCTCCTGCAGAGGGATGCGCAAGTGGTAATCCCGAGGGACCTGTCTGATGGATCTGATCTAGACCTATTACCAGCTGGGTTCGCCCCCCAATTCCATAACTTATGACTCCTCCTAAACCTACTCCCACCTGAAAAGACTCTCGTGGCACACAAATCTTGACTAGTTCTTCTCAACCATCTTCAATTGTTCTTTGATGGTTCCAGGAGAGTAGTCATGGTTTCCTCGAGTTCTGCGGGCCTGTCGTGCCATGATCACGACAATTCTATGCAGGCCTGGGCTGGATCATGTCGCGGGGGATTCGATTTTACTCTCTTGTTTGAAGAGACTGTTCTTACTATTTTACCAATTTCCCTAATCTTAATAGTGGTGCCCTGCCGCTTATGGCAATTATTCCAAGACCGTCGCAAGGTCGAGGCATCGGTGCTATTGCCATTGAAGTTGGTAAGTGCATGATAAAGTTGAAAGGCTGTGTAACGGATGGATTTCAAAGGGCTGCTACTAACATGGCTTCGGTGCGTCTTCTAGGCTGCTTGGGTATTTTACTTTGGACTCCAGATTGGACAAACAGCACTTTGGGCACTCCCATCGGCTGATTCGACGAGAGCATCGGTCGGCACGAATTCGTTATTGACATTCGGAACTCTTTTACTCATTGCTCTGTCTTATGCGGAACACACAAGATCTGTTCGACCCTCGTTCCTCCTCAATGCCTACCTCTTATGCAGCTTGCTCTTCGACATCGCACGAGTGAGAACATTATGGCTTCGATCAATAAGCGCATACAATGATAGAATTGCACTTGTCCTGGCCATTGCCATCGGCTTCAAAGTAGCTCTCATTATTCTGGAAGCCATTGAGAAACGGAATATCTTGAAGCCCGAATTCGCTGCCTATCCCCCCGAAGCGACAGCCGGACTATACAACCGATTCTTCTTCTGGTGGATGAATCCTATCTTCAAACTTGGATTCAGCACGGCTATATCGATCGAAGATCTGTTCGTTTTGGACAAGGATTTAAGTTCCGAGCGCCTGCTGGCATCGTTCGAAGAGCGGTGGAGCCAAGGTAGCAAATCACGCCCCCGTCATGCTTATAAGAAATACTAACAGCCAATAGTGAAAAATAAATCATCGAACACATTGCAACTTGAATGTTTCAAAGCATCCAAGCGGCCTCTTTTGGCAGCTCTGCCAGCCCGTGCTTGTGTCGTAGCTTTCAACTTTGCTCAGCCGTTGCTCCTCACCAGGTCGCTCAATTTTTTCAATGAGCCGATCAACGGTGCTACCACCAACGTTGGTTATGGACTTATCGGTGCTTATGTACTTGTCTACGTGGGACTCGCGGTCAGTTTCATTCCTACCATCACAAGTTATCCATTTATTAACGCCACTTTAGGTCTCAATGGGTCAATACCAACACATGACTTACCGCGGTATCACCATGACCCGTGGTATCCTTGTGACTATGCTGTACAAGAAGGCCAGCCTTCTTACTATGACCAACGCTGACCCTGCAAATTCGTTGACACTCATGAGTGCTGATGTAGAGCGAATCACTCAAGGGTGGCAGACGATGAACGAAATCTGGGCGAACTCTGTGGAAATCGTGCTAGCGATCTATCTTCTGGAGCGCCAGCTAGGGATCTCTTGTGTAGTCCCTGTCTGCGTTGCGCTTTGTATGTTTCCCTAGCATCAATTCGAAGCAAATTACTAACCCATCATAGTCGCCCTCGTCGGTTCACTTGTTGGAATGTCCTTCGTGGTCGGCCGCCAGGCCAAGTGGCTCGAGGCTATTGAGCGTCGTATTTCCGCCACTTCGGGTATGCTTGGTTCCATCAAGGGAGTCAAGATGCTGGGACTGCAAAATTCTTTCATGAAGTTTGTCCATGGGCTACGAATCGACGAATTGAACATCTCGCGGAAATTTCGCACTCTGTTAGTTTATAACATGGCATTTGGTAAGTTAATTTCAATCACTTCTTTGATCCTATGCTAACAAATTTCCTAGCGTGGTTGACCCGAATCTTTGCGCCTATCTTCACATTCGGCGTCTATGTTGCCATATCCGACAATACCCTGACTGCTGCTCGTGTGTTCACTTCACTATCTCTCTTCTCTCTTCTCTCCGATCCATTGTTGACATTAGTCATGTCGCTGATGTCTTTCGCTGGTGCGGTTGGGTCATTCGCCCGTATCCAAGAGTTCTTGGACAAGGACGACCACAGTGACACTCGCCGCCATCTTCCCCCGATGCCTTCTCTCGCCGATCTTGGAGAGAAAAAGTTCATTTCGAAGGCAGATTTTGCTAAAGCTGGAGAGCTAGATGTGATGTCGAGCAGTTCAAGCTCAGTGGAATCCTTCAAACGCATTTCGAGCTCTAACTCTCTCAATGCTGTCACCATCCAAAATGGAACATTCGGTTGGGAGGCCGGCAAAGAACCTGTTTTAAGTGACATTACTCTGACTGTCCCTCGCGGTAGCTTCACGATGTTCATCGGACCTTCTGGCTGTGGTAAATCTTCTCTCCTCAAAGCTATCTTGGGAGAGATTCCTTGCGCAGAGGGCAAAGTTGAACTCTCCTCTGGGAGTGTGGCATTCTGTGACCAAACTCCTTGGCACATGAACGGAACTATTAAGGATAGTATTGTTGCCATGTCGGAGTATGATCCTAGATGGTATGCAACAGTGGTTCAGGCTTGTGCACTTGAGGAAGATCTTGGCCAGTTTCCTCGTGGCGACCGCAGTATTATCGGCAGCAAAGGTGTCGCCTTGAGCGGAGGCCAAAGTCAACGTATCGTGAGTCAAGCCTCATATATATCATTCAATTTTTCTCTAAGCTAATTAGTCACAATTAGGCACTCGCTCGGGCTGTATATGCACGAAGGAAAGTCATCATTCTTGATGATGCTTTGAGTGGTCTGGATGCTACCACCGAGAATCAAATTTTCCATAGCCTTTTCGGACATATGGGGCTCCTTAGGGGGTTTGGTACATCTGTTATTCTTGCTTCTTCATCTGGTAAGACTCTTGAGCGATCTTTTCACTGTGAAATTCTAACCGTTATCTTAGTGAAACGTTTACCTTTCTCTGATCACATTGTGGTTCTTGATGACGGTGGCCGTATTATCGAACAAGGTGGCTTCAGTGCCCTTAACAAGACTGGTGGTTACGTCTCAAGTTTTGGTCTTGGCTCTGCTGATTGGGAGTATAAGCCAAAGCGGTTCTCTGACTCCCCTAGTTACAGCACTATTGACTCTATTGAAAAGGAGAAGGAATTGTTTGACCCAGAGCCCGTGAAGCGAGATACTGGTGGTGATCTGTCTATTTACACTTATTATATTGACGCGATTGGCTGGGGCCCTGCCATGGTTTTCATTGTCGCCATGGCTGCCTTCACTTTCTGCATCTCGTTCCCCAGCATTTGGTTGGAATGGTGGGCAGCTTCGGATACCGCCCATCCAAAAGAACGCATCGGTTATTATCTTGGTATCTACGTGATGCTTGGCTGTGTTGCCATGCTCACTTTGATTCTGGGTGCCTGGCAGATGATTATCACCATGGTTCCACGGTCCGGTGAAAGCTTCCACCGCAGGCTCTTAACAACTGTTCTCAGTGCCCCTATGGTTTTCTTCGCAGGCACTGACAGCGGTAACATTCTCAATCGTTTCAGTCAAGACTTACAGCTTATTGATATGGAGCTTCCAATCGCTGCAATTAACACTGTTGCGACTCTTTTCCTTTGTATGGCTCAAATGGCACTTATTGGAGTTGGCTCTAAATATGCTGCTATTTCATTCCCAATCGTTCTCGGAATTCTGTTTTCTATTCAGAAGCTTTACCTACGGACTTCGCGACAACTACGATACCTCGATCTTGAGGCAAAGGCTCCACTCTTTTCTCACTTCACTGACTGCCTTCAAGGCCTGGTTACCTTGAGAGCTTTTGGTTGGCAATATGGCATGGAGAAAAAGAACATTGAGCTTCTCGACCTATCCCAACGCCCCTTCTACTACATGTTTGCGATTCAGCGTTGGCTCACGCTCTCTTTGGACCTTGTCGTTGCTGGTATTGCCACTCTTTTGATTGTTCTTGTTGTTGTTCTCCGTGGAACTGGTATTAATGCCGGTTCTCTTGGTGTGGCCCTTCTCAACGTCATTCAGTTCAGTCAAGGCATCAAACTTCTGGTTACCTTCTGGACCAACTTGGAAACCCACATTGGCTCTATCATGCGTATCAAAGACTTTACTCGGACTGTTGAGTCTGAAGATAAGCCTGGAGAAGACGGTGATATCCCTCCCAACTGGCCTTCAAATGGTGCAGTCAGCTTTCAGTCCGTCTCTGCTGCATACAGGTACATTCAATCTTTTCAACTTGAGAGTCTCTCAACTAACAATGTTCTATATGTAGGCCCTCTGAGCCTGTTTTACGGGATGTCTCTTTGTCAGTCAACCCTGGAGAGAAGCTTGGTATTTGTGGAAGAACAGGAAGGTATGCTATTACCCACTTTCAACTTTTCACTAGATATGAAGCTAAACATCTACATAGTGGGAAAACGTCCATGATCATGAGCATTTTTCGCATGATCGAACTATCCTCCGGCGTCGTCACAGTGGATGGAGTAGACATCGCCAGTCTTCCCCGACGCGAGATTCGCGCACGCATCAATGGAGTCTCACAAGACTCAGTCCTGTTCAAGGGCAGCGTCCGACTCAACGCAGACCCACTGGGCACCTCCACTGACCAAGACATCTTGAGCGCCCTCAAGGCCGTGCAAATTCTCCCTGCAATCCAAGAAAAGGGGGATCTCGACACCGACATCGAAGAGATCCACCTCTCGCACGGCCAGAAGCAGCTCTTCTGTCTCGCCCGAGCCATCCTGCGTTCGGGCAACATCCTGATCCTCGACGAGGCAACAAGCAAGTAAGTGATTTTCAAATTATTGTCTCGCCCCCTGACGTGCACCCTCGCATGGAGAACGGCCCACCCTTTATTCACGACTTTTTTTTTTCTTTTTCCCGTTTTCCCCCACCTGTATTTCTCCATGCCCCTGTCAATCTGCCCCCCTGCATGTACCCAGCAGATCCGAGTGTCGCGGCGCTCGGATCGACCGCGTGTCCTAAGCGGCAGATCGCCTCCCGCCTCCTTGCATTAGCGACGATAGCTAACCCCACACAGTGTCGACACCAAAACAGATGAAATCATGCAACGCGTCATTCGGGAGAAGTTCTGTAATCACACGATCATATCCGTGGCCCATAAGCTCGACACCATCTTGGACTATGACCGCGTAATCGTGCTAGATGCAGGCAAGGTGATCGAGTCAGGCGAGCCGTATACCTTACTCATGGATCCGAAGTCGCATTTCAGCCGACTTTACGCGAACTCAATTGCGTCAGAAGAGACTGACTAGATTTTTGCTGCGAGGCTCCCTTTTTTTTACCTCATGTTGAGCTCACAGTGAAAATCGCATTGCACAGAAACAACTAGCATATGGCGGGGTCATACTTTGACGCGTTATTTGTCACTCCTTTTACGGTACATATCGATGTCGGCTCTATGGCTGACTGCCAGGCGTTTTGTAACTTTTATTATTGTTTCTACACTTTTTTCTTGACGCTCGTTTACGCCAGTTTGAATGTCTGGATTCTTACTTCTTACTCTCGTTAACCCCAAATTGTGCATGTGGAGGATCTTTCGCCGAGGAATGTGGATTTGTCTGAATTGTTTATATTTTCGCATAGAGCAACGCTCTATTTTAGTTTAATGATAATCAGGCTAGTTCCTGAGTATCCAATCAAACACATGGTTATCTACATTATTCTTACTGCTCCCGGTGCAGCTTATGACTTGGACTAGATAATGGAGTATGCTATGTAGTCAAGACCCAGTCGAACGCTGAAAGGGAATACTCAGAATTCGAAGAGTTGCTGCAGAATTTCGCTCATCAACTCTGGTATACATGATCAGTACACGTGAGAGTTCTGACTAGAGTCCATCCATAGATTCCTTTACCCTGTCTCGAGTTTCCAACCCTCATGGTTAGCTTGATACCATCTTCCAGAACTCTCAACGACCGATCGGACTTACCTGTTGGAAACATTTTGCTCGAGTTGGCTAGTGAATTTGTCCATTTCAAGAAACTTGATAAAAATAATAAAACTATTATGATATTAATTGAACATTTTACGTATTTCAGAATTACAAATAATGCTTTCCGAATTGATTCTCCCAACATTTGAACATAAGGTTGGATACTGTACCTGGGTCCACGGGTATATATTTTAAACGGGACCTCAGGAGTCTCTCAAATGTGCAACCTTCGAAGGTTCCGGCGGCCTACTCGGAACCACGTCTCTTTTAGACTTCTAGTCACGAATCATAAATTAAATATACCACTATTAATGTGAGCAATAAATGACCTTTGGAATAAATCTACACGCGAATGTTGCTAGTACCTAAATTATAATAGTAAGTGAGCGGTTTTTTTTTCGACTTTCAATCGTACCCTAACGGATCCGACCTTGCAGCTGGGCAAGAGTTTAACGTACAACCTTTTACCCTCCACCGACTACGATTAATCATGAATTTGCATAGAAAGATGGAATTTGTTCTCAATTGAGCTGCTGTCTTGTGCCAGGGAGCAAGCCTTCCTGGTGATCGAGGTGGGGGAATTCCTTCGCGTCGGCATCCCCAGTGTCCAAACCACAAGCCAAGACGTGTCACTCCGCGATCTCGACAATCAGCTTACTACAACTCACACCTTGTTGTATCTTGTCTACAGCAGTATTTATTGCGGCCACCCCTTGCCCGACAACCCTTGGCTCCGGACTCGGTCTTACATTTCCCTTGGCCAGGTTCTCTCTTAGCCATGTCCCAAACCAGTATCGGAATTCTCTCAGCCTCTCTACTTCGACCGCAGACGGGGTTACGAAGATGGGCTGTACTCCAGTAATTGCCTCTGCATCAGCAGGCACAGGGGGCGCCGATGCGATCTTCGCCATGTTTCCGTTCTCATCCGACCGGACGAACTCTTTCAGCACATCTTGACACTGTCCAAATTGGCCCACAGCAAGGAAGCAGTGACGAATAACGAGCCCATCGCCCCTAGCAGCCGATATGATTGATTCCACGACATTCGAGTCCTTGTAGTCGAAAACGCGATCTGCACCGAGAGATCGCACATACTTTAGATTTGCAGAGCCGGCCGTCGCATACACGGCGGCGCACGCAGAGTTGGGATCATCTCGCAGCAGCCGAGCTGTTTGGACTCCCATACTGCCAACACTGGAAGAAGCGCCCCATATCAAAAGTGCTTCGTTCTGGCCTTTATTTTCGGTGGCTTCTCCCAGCCGTGGAATGGCCATGGCGTCCCATGCGCTAAGTGGCACTTGAACAGAGACAGGCAGCGTTGCCGCCTGGTTCCAGGAGATACTGTCGGGAAGGATAACGACATGCTGCCAGGGAATCAGGCAACATTCCTGGAATATGCCGTAGTCAGGGTCGCTGGCCTTCCAGACCGAAGCTCCATACCCGGCGACTCGGGTGTGGCCCGGTCGGAAATATGGAGATACAGCGTTGTTGGCAACGTTGGTTGGGACATTTTCACCGATATCGAGGACCAAACCTGACATATCAAAGCCAAGGATCGTGGGGTAGGATGATACGAGCAAACCTAGCTCTCGCATGATGCCGTCTGCCGGATTCATGGCCACTGACTTAACAGCGACGAGGAGATCATCCGGCCCAGGCTTCGGTGTAGAGCGATATTGAGTTTCAAAAGCTTGGCCTTTGCCCAGAAAGACGGCAGCCTGATGGGTTGTCATTTCGAGTTGGTTGGAGTTAGAGAAGTTGATGTTGTGAAGAGGGGGTTTTGAAACCAGAGAAGTTCTCAGAGAGCTGTCGGAATAGAAATTTAGTGAGTGAAAAACCTGGAAGATATAGGACAGTGCTTTTTATACAACCGAATTGTCAGGATCACACTGCTCGCTCTTCATAAGCTGGTAATCTTGACTTGCACATAGTAGATCGACAAAGTAAATACTCCAGCCAATCAGAGGCGGTTTTACGCGACGTTTGGCTAGCGCGGCACGACTGGCCCGAAGAGGGTTTAGCGTCGATCTGTGATAACTTCAGCGACCCCAGAGCATCTCCCGAGCACAAACTCCCTGCATCTATGTGAGATGCGCGACAATGACGGGCTTGTTAACCTCGTCGGAGTTAGAGCAGCGTCGGCCTTTTCGGAGGTCGAGATATGGTTGCCGAAATTGCAAGCTTAGAAGGCTGAAGGTAAGAACTTCTCCACCTTTTTCTTCTCATATTACCTGACTCACTGAGCTTATGCACTGCATTAGTGCGACGAAGGAAAGCCAAGTTGCAAGAAATTTAGCTCTTACGGAGTCCTTTGCAATTTTTCATCCAACATTGCTGATCTACAGCCAATTGTAGCTGATTCAGAGAGGCGATTTCTAGTTCGAAAAAGCGCAGACCCACATCCACAACAGCCAGTATCTAGTGCCGTGTGGACAGCCGACAAAGATTCATCCTATCAGTTGAACGTGAAATGTCAAGAATTTGTTTCTCGATACCTTGGACGGAGCCTTATTTCCCCCGAGGACCCTATCATGAGACAAATCAACCTAAAGCTCTTGAGGCTTGCTTTTAGTGTGAGTATTTGTACCACCGGAATGTAATCACCAGGCTGTATCTTCCGGAGGAGCAGATCGCGAATTGTCCTTCGCTAATATAAGGCTCCCAGAACCCATATCTAATGCACGCTTCTCTTGGAGTAGCACTTGCATACGACCGACATCTCAATAGGTCACTAGGATACCGTCGCAGTCTAGAAGAGTGCTACCACCTGTCTCAAAGCACTAGCCTTCTAAATAGAAGACTGATAGAACCCATTGAAACAAAAGACAAAGATCCAATCTGGGGCACGGCCGCATCTTTGGTCATTCTGACCTTCTCGTCGCCAGATACGTTCGCGCCGGAAGAGTCATGGCCCATGAATCCTTCTGGCCCCTCTGCCTTGGATTGGTTATCTATGAACAAAGGTAAAATGGCTCTATGGGACATAATCAATCCTTTACGCCCCGAAAGTCTGTTTTCCACCATGGCCCCAGTCTATGCGCAAATGGAATCACATTATCCCGAAAGGGGCATGAATGGGATACCCAGCTGGCTAGCTTCTATATGTCTTCTTGATGAGTCGTCGACTGCTGAGAACAACTTGTACTTTGATGCCGCCCATGGGCTAGCCCAGGTCCTCGATTTGCCAGATGCTGATTTCACAACGGGCCACACTCAGCCCTTCATGCGCAGCATCAATGGCCCTTTTGAAGATTTACTCCGGAAAAGAGACCCTGCCGCTCTTCTGCTTCTATATATCTGGTATCAAAAGTGCAGCCGCAGTATATGGTGGATAGAACTCAGAGCTAGAGTCGAGTGCCCTTCTATCTGCTCATACCTTCAGCTATACCATACCGAGAATGGCGCAATACAACATTTCCTAGCAGAGAATAGGTTTGACACGGATCACAGTTTTTCATAGCAATATAAAAAGCGAATATGATGGACTTGTAAACCTCCGGATGACCTGTCAATAATACCGTTTGCCAATTTTCATGACGAACTCTTTCAAAAATGGACCTGTCTAGCCCCCTTGAAAGCCGATTGTTAGTTGACGAATGTTGTCTTCCTCATTTGCAGCCCTTCTTTGTACTTCTAAGAGGATAGGAAAGGTAAAATACTGTAGATTCAAAGATCAATCGTTGATACGACATTGAACGTGGGCCTGTGTGCCTCATGTACAAAAATACTGGCAGTTCATCAAGGCGGAGGTAGCAAAATTATGCCACTTGAATCGCGTTGGAATAAAGAGGGCCGTTCGTGTTGAATGAACCAGAGTGGCTCATCGTTTGACGAACTTTGCTTGCACATAGCCCATTTGTAGCTTTCATCTCGGAGTAAGGCAAGATTTGCTTCCTTCAAAACATCGTAGGAACGACGTGTGAGAGTCTCAAAGCACAACCGAGGACCTTTACCAAAAGTCAGCTTGTTGATCTTCTCAGCTTTGTAAGAGCAGCAGTATATCTGGTTCTCCCATAATGGATCATAGGGTGTGATGCCACGACCGAGATTGACCCATTTTGTCAATACGATCGTTTTTTTCCAAGAGGCGCCAGCGTCACAAAGTTCAAGCTTTGAGTCCGTGCTGCAAATTGTGCAATGAGAATATTCAATGAAATCTTGATAGAACTTCCAAATTGGGAAAGGAGGCTTATGTGCACAGAGCTTGAGATGGCTAAGAGCTTGTGAATTGAAGTGGTTCCAGGAAGTGGGACCCCCGAAAGGAGAATAGAAGTCTTCCAGATTATGTTCACGAAATATGTCCTGTGTTCTCATGTACAGACCAGTATGATCTGAACATATTTCAAAGTCTCTCGAGAAGAGCCAAACTCCTTCGTAGCCGTGAGCATTGTAGGTTAAAGGCCGAACTTGGGTAAGTGACATTGAGGATGTAGTTATTCCGAAGGGATCGCCGTAGTAGAGTCTTCTCATAGCAAGCTTCACTTGGAGAAATGATAACTCATGACCGGACGTGAACAGAACCAAGGGAATAGTTGGATTCCAAGAGGGAGAGAACCAGTCTTCTTGTACACATGTGGGGGCATAGGTTCGCCCGTGGGATAATCCAGAGAGTCCGAAAGTCTCCAAGCCGTCATGTCGATGGAGCACTTTGCACACATCGCAGGCAAAGAACTGCGGGGAATCTCGCTCCAGGCGATTCAACAGAAGGAGTTTGTCTGCATATGTACGTAAAGAGTGTTGGCGCCGTTGAGGATGCCACAGTCGAAAAAGTTCATGACTGCATAACATGAGACAGATCAGATCGACTGCGGGAAGTAAGTCGACGATAGAGAGTAGTAATCCCGGTGGGAGGCTGAGAAAGGTAGTTTGAGTAGGCTTAATTTGGCATAAGTCTCTGAATGTGCGCCCCAAGCTCCGTTTTGGGCGTCTCAAGCTCATGCTGAAGGGTGCTTGTTGTGAGTGGGATTGGAGGTCAGTGGCACGATGCTGAGTGGAGACGAGAAAATGAAAAGAAGAAGGTGAGTGCGCTGCAAAGGTTGCGGGGGTAATGTCGAGAGTGAATGGGTGATGGGTAAAGAATTAGAAGGAGATGAGGGTATTGTGAGGCTGGGGAGCTTAATACTACTGAAGATGCCGATTGCCGTAAAATCCATGAAAGAGTTCAGCAAAATGATGTCCCAACACTGTGACACGGAAAGATCCATTGAACTTCAACTATACCATCTGTCGGACAAAGAAAAAAGCTGGGAGCAGAACAAATATGAACATAGTACATGTAAACCACTACCCCAAGGGCTTCATGAAGTAAACACAAGAATCAAACCACAAGGGGTGAGCATATCTCTAGACAAATGTGTAAAGAATTGCCTCTGAGGCAGGCACCTTAGCACGAAGAAGCCCATCACGAACCGCAACAGTCTCCTTCGTAGAATTCAAATGGGTAGGCCGCCCCCTCGCCAGAGAATAGTCATAAGAAACCCCTCCAAACGTGATGTTCCCCGTTGAATCAGATCCCGGCGCAGTCAACCTCTCCACCTTCGCAGACTTCGCTCCAGGAACCCGGAAGCGATATTCACGAATATGACGAGGACTCTGAGCCGTCTGATTGAAAGCCTCCAGATTCAAAACCACCAATTTCGCCAATTTATCACCTTGATAGATACCGTACGCAGCCTCCGTGTCACGCCCCAGCGGAACATTCACGACCCTCACATCCTCCGCTTGACCGATAGCACTGGCCACCATGATGTGACCATAGTATGGAGGCCTGGTGGTTGGCTGGACACCTTTACTGGGGATAGGTAGCCACGACGCATACCGATAGTTGAGGCCCTGGTGGAAGCGGATGCGCTTAATATTCTGCAAGAGACAAAAATTAGCCGTAGAACTCCAAAGAATGAAGTTTTGAGAGAGCGTACATGCGCGGCAGCCCAGAGCGAATAATCGACGAGCCAGAGGGCGTCGCCGAAGACGTTTGTCTCGCCGTTGCGGCCTTGATTGGCTATGGAGTTGGTCTCGCCGAGTGTGTATGGGTGCCCAATATAGGCGATGTTTTTCATTCGCTGGATATGTGGGGCGAGATTGTTGACGATGTTGGTGTGATTCATTAATATGCCTTAATGAGCCAATTAGAGCCTGTAGAGCAGTGCGTGCAATATTCAGTATGGGCTGGGGGGCTTACTCTGGAGATCGACCGAGACAGGGCCCAATGGTGGAGAGAAGACGCCCAGATAGCTTTGAGAAATCAGCAATTGATCCAGGTGCTGGCCATTAGACCGTTGGAGAAGTGGATATTATTACTTATGGATCGAGATTTCTTTCGTCAAGTTCTTTGGATCGTATCCAAGCCGGTACATCTCTTCGACAGTCCATGTGGTGTTGACAACATCCCCCAAGATGAAGCTAGGCGCCATAAATCCAAAAGAGGCAGGAGTACATGCGTCATTTACTGCACTCTGAACACTCGCAGACTTGCCATTCCACTCATCAACGTAATCTGAAAGTGAATAATTAGTGGATCGGTATGACCCTGGAGCAAAGTCGAATTCGTTCCCCAGTTCAAACAGCTCTAGTTGTGGTCCAATAGAGGTGCATGCAACCACAGCAGAATCCTGGAGCTGCTTGGTAGATTTGTTCTGGTTCATGTTGAGACCATGTACAAACTGAATTTTGCCCAGGGTATGGTACGATTCGAAATAGGATGGTCCATAATTGATCCGGCCAGGCTGGTCATCATCTGGATTGGCAAAAATAAGCTGCACATTCTCTTTTTGGTCTGCGACATAGGTTGCATGATCCCTGGTATATATGTTAGTATTTCATAGGAAGCAGTGTCTAACAACTTCATACTGAGATGTGCCCCCAACTCTGACCTTCGGCAATACACCCGTAATGTCTCCGAAGTTGCTCAATAGGTTCTTGGAAAATTCATTAGGCTGGGACGAGTTGCCAGCGTAGTCCGGGAAAAAGGCGAATTCGATTGAGAATGACTGAAGATCATTTGCAACGATTTCACTATCGACACTGGGCGTAGGAATTCTATGTGGTTTGGAGGTGGGCCCTGCGTGTGCAAGTAGCACAAGACTTGCTAGAGGGATGATATTGTACCACATCTTGAAATTATGCACGATCTGCTAGTTTCTACTCGATGCGAAGTGCTCAACTAGTTTTTATATTGATACCCAGCGGCTATTCACATAGATCGGCAACTGAGAACAGCGGATGTACAAGTTCAACTTTTAGGGAGTTAAAACAAGCATCGCGAGTGCATCTGGTTAGAATTCTTTCCGGATCTAGTCTGTCAAGATTCAAACCCAAATTTCTTGCTATTTGTATAACCAATACCTCGCTTTTGGGCCCCTCGCCTTTCGCATAACAGGAAAACGTAGCATTATGTTTAAGTCATTTCCATACATCATTAGATCTTCATGTGCAAACATCGGCAACCACTTCAAACGCCGTTGACGGTAATATCCAAGCAAGTTTAGAAAGAAAATCTAACCGAGGAGCTGAGCACTAACCCCGCAATCCCCCGGATTCCTCGTCATGCACAGTAATATAGACGAGGTCACTGGCGCCAAGGTCAGACAGCTCGGCAAATTGAGTTCGCAGGATCCCCCGCAAACAACGGGAACCAGACCGCGAGCCCAAATTGCCGAGCAGTGGCATTGCAACTGCCGGGCCAGGGTCTGACCGAGAAAGCATTATAATGCACTTTGTGTTTTGTTCAGTTCCCTTGCCTTAGCGCCGGTGGCATCAGTCATCAGTCAGTGCGGCATCATTGGGTGCCAGCTCTCGTGCCATCTGAGAGGCAGTGAGCTTCGCGGAGGCGGCTAGGAGTTTTGGGCGCGAATGGCAGAGCCTTGTTGCGAGCGCGGATCATGGCACATGTCTCATGGTCGGCAGGGTAGATGTAGGTTGTTGTGACTATGCCATCGTTTGACTTGCCATTCTCGAATTCTTCCTCTGTTTGGAGGTCCTCTCTTAAACGTTAGAATGCTTTTGTGAGAGAGAACAAGCGCACAAAATATACCGATTATCTGTATAGAGACATGGGAGCTTAGAACCTGAGGGATCTGAGAAGCGGACTGGTGCCTGAGGGCGTCTTGGGGCTCATTGCCAGATGACCAGCGGCTCCATTTCGGTACAGAGAAGTAGTTACGGAACATTTTGGAGGAATTTATGGCTGACCGGAGGGCGGTGCTTATAGCAGGTATAGTAGAAAAAAGAATTGAGTTGTCAGGATTGATTGAAGAGAAAGAGTTTGTGACGAACAAACTGCTGATTACAATTGGCTTTATGATAGAAGACATCAGGTCTAGAATCCAGAGACCACCACAGAGCCGCCGAAGGGCTCAGTATGCGGTATATTCCTGATATTTTAATAGAACAAGACATTTCAGACAGAGTCAACAGATTTCAAGCATAGTATATCCGAATCAATGCAGACACCAGATATAGATCATGGTCTAGACCTGCGACACGGCCGGCCAATCAGGTCACCATCACTCCGACAAAGCACTGTAATCCAGCAAGTGTAAGGAAACAGCAAATACAGACAAATCACAGCTCCCAATTGTAGACCCAATAGATTAAAACCCAAGACATCGACCAAGCCCACCGCGATCCCCCAGCCCGAGATCGAATCACAGAGATCGACAGATCGCGTGAGCCCCGCCCACTACAGCGGTTACTCTCTATACCCCAAACCCGTTACGTAGATCTGCCCCCCCCCCTCCAATCCCTCTTCTACTCTACCTCAATCCTCCCCTCTACCCGCCGATAAAATAACAAGAACAAAACCTTGGAACAAATCTCATACAATATCAAACCACACCCAACCATGCCCCCTCCACCCCCCACAATCCTGCTCCTGGGCACCTGCGACACCAAACTACCCGAGCTCCTCTACACGCAGACCCGCCTCGAAACCCACGGCTGTACCGTGCTCATCCTCGACATCGGCCGCGCCCCCACCTCCTCGCCCGCAATCAACATCCCCCAGTCCTCGTTGCTAGACCGTGCCCCGCCAGACCCCAGCCACGATGTCTCACGTCTCCCGCGCGCAGAGTACATAGCCACACTAACGCCTCTTGCCTGCAACCGTGCACAGGAATTACAGCGCAGCGGCGCAATCCACGGGGTGCTGGGGATTGGAGGCTCCTGCGGGACGGCGGTTGCGGCGGCGGTGATGCGGGGCCTACCGATTGGGTTTCCGAAGATGATGGTGTCGACGATGGCGAGCGGGGATGTGGCGCCTTATATTGGGGAGAGCGATATCGCGATGATGTATAGTGTTGTTGATATTGCGGGGCGGAACCGGGTGTTGGAGCGGGTGTTGGGGAATGCGGCCGCGGCGGTGGCGGGGATGGCGAAGGGGTTTTGGGAGGGTTTAGTAGAGGGAGAGAAGGGGGGAATGGATGAGCCGGTGAAGATTGGGGTGTCGATGTTTGGGGTTACGACGCCGGCTGTTATGGCGGCGAGTGAGAGGTTGAAGGAGGGGATTCCCGGGGTGGAGATTTATACGTTCCATGCGACGGGGTCGGGGGGCAGGGCGATGGAGAGGTTGATTGAGGAGGGACAGTTGGATGCTGTGCTTGATTTGACGACGACGGAGATTGCCGATGAGGTTGTTGGGGGCGTGTTGAGTGCGGGCCAGGATAGATTGGTGGCTGCTACGAAGAGGGATATTCCAAGGGTAGTGAGTGTGGGTGCGTGTGATATGGTAAATTTTGGGACACCAGACAGCGTGCCTGCTCATTTCACAGCGAAGAACGAAGGCCAGAAGGAAAGACAGTTTCACCATCACAACCCTACTGTTACATTGATGCGAACCACAAAGGAAGAAGTGCGAGATATTGCAAAGCTGATCGCGAAGAACATCCTAGGCGAGGGAGGCACTAGCTCGTCTGTGTCCAAGACCAAGGTCATCTTACCTATTGGGGGTGTCAGTATGTTGGACGTCCCTGGGCAGTCGTTCTGGGACGCTGAGGTGGACGAGGTGTTGTTCTCGACCCTGGAGGGCGAACTCAAAGGTAGCAAGATCACGGTTGAGCGTGATACGCGCGATATCAACGACCCAGGATTTGCCAATGCAGCAGCAGACCAATTGCGCAGTCTATTAGGGCTGTAGACGACAAGAATATCCTTATGGTTCAACACCACACACTACTACATGTACATAACTTCATCTCGGGCTTCTCGGTCACTACTTATGCATTATGAGCGACGACTATATTTACAAGCGAAAACTACAGACTGCAAAAGCAAGAAATCATTGTCAAGAGCACAATGCTCGTATAAATTACGTTTCATATTTCATTTCTGTGCTGCAACTCAGTAGAGCCATGCAAGCACCTA